>DWPA01004019.1:0-13319 GCA_018251375.1 Calpodes ethlius | reverse complement strand
GATTAAAAAAACCGAAATAAGAAGTTAAGAAGTATCTCATGTCACTTAAATTTGAAATTGGAATTAGAAAACAAATCATCAGTTATCCAAATTTAAATATGTAGGTGAATCATAGATTAAAAAAACCGAAATAAGAAGTTAAGAAGTATCTCATGTCACTTAAATTTGAAATTGGAATTAGAAAACAAATCTTGAGTTATCCAAATTTAATTAAGTAGGCGCTACGTAGATTTAACACTGCAGTATAACTTGTTAATTTACTTCAATGTTTAGCGGCGTATAAGATATGCAAGTCGCGCTTGCGAGTTGTTTACTAATTAGCCCAGTTACCCGATCTTATAAGCGACTTACAAAGTACTGCTTAGTCGCATTAAGTATTTAAAGGTTATTTAAGTTAAATGAGAAATTTCGAGATGAGACTTTAATAAACAGTAGGTGATTGTCTTTGTGTGATTATGTAGTAGTTTCAAACGTGAGATAAGTTACCTGGTTATACGTGGCCACTACCCTAATATACATCTGTAAAACCAAAACGATTAGATGATATGTACAAATCAATCGTCAGCGTCGCGCCATCGCGACGACGCTACGATATCAATCCTATCTAGTAAATTACAAGTTAATAAAAATAATAATAAACGCTAACACACTCATACCCCCGCAGTAGGATTCCCTGTGTCTCAGGCGGCATGGACAACACAAATAACACCTCACATAAATATCTGCCCCGACCGGGAATCGAACCCAGGACCTCTCGCTTCGCAGGCAGGGTCACTACCAACTAGGCTACGGGGCCGTCAAGTTTTACGTGTAACGGTTTTAAAACGATATTTGTATTTGACACTGATATATATCTCTGATATAGAGTACAAGATTCATTCTATTGAAGTTTTACTTAGTTGTTTTTAGTAAGTGAGTTTCAAACATAGACACAATCCTCATGTGGCACTATTTGAAACTTACTCGAATATTATTATGAAACTTACAGTTTTACGTGTAACGGTTTTAAAACGATATTTGTATTGGAAACTGATATTTGTCCCTGATATACACATCACAGAAAATAGAACGAGATCGTTTGACATGTGACATTTGACAGACACTAATGACAGACGAATGTATCAAACTTCCGACTCAACCGTTTCCCGTTCCTAAATACCGTATGAAGTCACGTGACGCTATCGACATCTACGCGTGACATCTCTGCGATGATTTAGATACTGTATGTAATTGTATTTAACCAAACGTAAATTGCTGTACTAAATATTCGAGAACATTCTCTTATCTCTATGCATTCACTACACATATTTGCATTTACTGACGTTCGTTCGAATATTAGCCGAACGTGAGGACCTGAGTTCCAATCCTGCACGTACATCTAATTTTCAAATTTATGTGCGTATTACAAATTAATTATCACATGCTTCGCTGAAGGAAAACATGGTGATGAAATGTTTAGACCAAAGAGATCTCCATAATGTTCTCGAAGGTATGTGAAGTCTAGCAATTCGCACTTGGCCAGCGTGATGGACTATGGACTGTGTCTTTCACATTGTGAAAGGAGACCCGAGCCCAGCATTGAGACAGTTATGGGTTGTGATGATTTCCAGATTACCGGTAAGGTTAAATCTAAAGCAAAGTGTTCTGTTACTGTGAATTTCTTTGGCTAGCCTCTTTTGGTTGTACTGATATGTAGATTATTAGTTGAGAAACAATCTATTCGATATATAAATCCTCTAATTATAAGCATCGACGCTATCTTACCTTATGTTTACCATAAAATTTATTTTTTTTTCTTTACTCACTTTTCTTGTACCTTAACCTCATCTCTAAACTGCATTTCTGTTCTTATACTCCTTATCTTATCTATATCTGAAAGAATAACGTTTCTTCATTTCTTAGCAAAGGGAGATTAATGCGTTAAACAGCACACTAAATTATCGACCAGATGAATACCATGTAATTTTTGTATATTAAGTAATGCGTTAGGATCTAGATGGAGGTTATATAAACTTTAATTTCAACATAAAGTTCACTCGAAACTCGAAACTCAAGTTGACGTAGTACCCAATAAAACCTTTACGACCTTACGAATTTGACATCATTTTAAATTAATCACATTCAGTAATTGTATCTGGCATCCACACATCTAATTAGAACCCGGGTTCTTTATTTTGTCGGCGGCAGGATGTGGCCGTCGCTACGATTTATGGGCAACGCGACCGAATCGATTTGTCTGTAACATGAAGCCGTTGTAAGTCTAACCCTTTGTTTTATTAGAAAGTAACGGTATCTATCGTTTATATACCATTTAAAAGCTTGTAATAGGACTGTGGTTTTAAACAGCTTTAATATTTTCCTATGGAATGTACTTAGGACCCGTTTTAATACGTAAAATACATATATAAAATACTTGTTATATTATTATATGGGTATCTTTTTTAATTTTCATTGATTGAATGTTATCAGTTCACGAACAAGCCGACGAAACAGCAGACGGTATGTGGTCAACGTTGACCATGAATATCATTAATACCAAATGTGTGACAGCAGGAAGAAGAAAGAAGAAAATTTGGATCTCTTTCGTATCCATTTAGATAGATGGGATATAAACACAGTTCGTAAGCAAACATAGAATATATGCAAGGGGAACGTCGGGTATCTATGCATAAAAACATTATAGGGGTTTTACTACAGACGAAGACTTTTGTTGATATCATTCTCCAAAAATAGAACACCAAACTGTAAATGTGTGTGTTCATCTTAAACAATTCTTCAGATACTCTAATACTTTTTACTCTGGCGACTTTAATGTTAATATTAACTATTGCATCCAATTTTGCCTTCACGCGTTAAAGTGAACATAATAAAACCTTGACTACATTAATGGAGTTCAACATAACATTTTGTACCCTGTCATTAGTTCATTAAATAACGCGCTAAACTGTTAATCACATCTGAGCAATTATGTCATTTTTAAAACGCGTTAATTAGATCTCACAAAAGTTTTATCGTAAATAATGAAGACAGATTATTCCTCGGCATTTAAATCTCACTTAACGTAAAATAAGAAATAGTATGTTAGTATTTTTATGTAAAAGTATGTTAAGTTCGGTTCCATGATATTCCAGCACGAAAGTAGGTATATTTTGCTAGCGGCTGGATGTGTCCGCTCGTCCGCTACGCTCGCCGGGATTTATTACCAATGTGGTCAAATCGATTTGTCCGTAACATAAAACTGTTGTAAAGTTATCCCTTTGTTTTCCGACTACACGGCAATGTCTAAGTCTATAACAACCGTTACTTTTATATGTTTTATGAAGAGACAAGATGTCCGCATGGAATTTATAAAACATGTTTTACTTTCTTTTGTAGTGTCTCAGTTACTCTTTATTACATTAACTACCTGCCAATAATATTCCCGTCAAAATCAGTCCAGACATTTCAGAGATTAGCCAGAACAAACAGACAAATAGACAAAAATTGTAAAAAATGTTATTTTGGTTTATGTACCGTATTTATATTCATTTACATATGTTAAAAAGCGGTTATTTCAATATTACAAACAAACACTCCCATTTTTTTATATGTATAGATAAATAATATGGTATGGTTCACCAACGGACAGTTGGCCAAAAACATCGCCTACGCGTTACGAACCGAAAAGGAATCAGAAACCGTTACGAAGTAGATTTGATAAAATACATGTTTTAGTGACTAGATTTCAATTTATAAGGATACCAGTTATTAAAAACCGTGAAGAAAAAGTTGTATCTTAAGTACATATATTTTGTTTCGTTCCTTCCCAATGACCTAGAAACAAACCGTGTTGATCAACTTTGATAATTATTAGTATTATTTAGTGACTGAAGACCGGATAACAATAAATTTCCAGAAAGTGCTACTTTTGTGTGTCCCGAATGATATTTTCATACATGTACCAATAAGTATAACGTACAATTACGCCTATATATATTTTATTTAGAAGTTTCCAAAAGAACAGGCAATAAAAAAATAATATCGTTATACAGCCAATAATAACTTCCCATATTAAAATTAAAATATAGCCTCAAAATATTTTTCCTGTTGCTGTTCGTCCTACATACAACAATCATTGACGATTTAGTATTAATACCGATTCGTTAAAAACGAATATGTGTACGTATTTATTTTTGAACCATAATTAGGAGCTAATATGTATTAACAGTAGTCACCGATACGTATTTTAAGACGCATTTGTTATTTTTACACGTTAATGTACGAATATGATCATAAGTATTTGTGTGCGATTAAAAAAAGAAGAAGAAAGAAGAAAACGAATCATTTTAAATCACGGTTCGGAAAAATAATGATTCATCGAGCCCAGAAAAAGGCCTTATGTTTTGATTATTATTCAACAAAAAATCGTTTGAACAATTTTGGAATAACCTATTTCCGTAACCCTGTATTCTTCAAATAGAAATAACTT
This sequence comes from Calpodes ethlius, assembly GCA_018251375.1. Lineage (NCBI taxonomy): Eukaryota > Metazoa > Arthropoda > Insecta > Lepidoptera > Hesperiidae > Calpodes > Calpodes ethlius. Next base: position 8,851 of record DWPA01004019.1, on the reverse strand, counting down.
TTATTTTAACTTAGAATTATTAGGAAAAAGAACAGTATCCATTCATGAATACAAATGAGTCGATGCCAATATTGTCGGGTAAAAATAGCGCGCATGCCTGTTCCTGGAAAATACCCTAACTCATTCAAAAGGAAAATTATTCGCAATAAATATAACACAATGTCGTCATTGTATATTTTTAAAATCATATTTTCACACTATGGTAACTTTACCTTTTATATATACGTATCTGAAATGCCATGGATGTATTCATTGCGTTGCCGCCCAAGAAAAAAACAGATCCAAAACCTTATAGAAATGATAGTCTATTGCAAGCCCCAACCCAAAATATGGACAAAGCTTGGTCCAGAAGAATGCCCGTCTAAGCAATTTATGGCATTATGACACTTTCAAGCTAATTTTCAAGACAATTATTGCCTTTTTCATCTTCTATTTAGCATTTCTTTTATTACTAATTTTAAGGCAGTCCATGAATTGAAATATTCAGCTTACCTTGTGAGATGTGTCTCTCGTAATTGAGGACGATATAGCGCTCACTCTTGCGTAATATTTCAGAACGGATTATTAGAGGTTAAGATCCAACCTTTACTAGCGCCTTTTCATCCTGCCCAAAAACTTATGACATGGCATTACAACTGGTATACAAGGAGAGTAAATAGAACCGACAAGAAAACGCTCAAGAAATTTTACTGGCACGTGTAACGATCACTTGGACGATCATTTGGGAATATCGCAGACCAGCTTCGAGTGCTTTCGAGACGCTTAACAACTGTGACCAACGATAACAAATGAGATCGAGGTTAGGCTAATAACACTTAGAACCGCAATAATCGTATGTAATATGTAATCAATTCAAGTAACCTTTCAAAAGCTACATTCGTAAGACGAAAATGTTGTACCACATGGAAAAAAAATCTCCATTTTCTTTATATATATATTTTAGATACCACAGTTTCTTTAAAAAAACACAATTCTACACATGTGTGCGTATTGGCAATTGTAAGTAAACTATTTATATTTCTAAACTCGTTGGTATTTTTTTATACTTCAATTTAGGCCTACACAATATTAAGAAAGTAATCGTCTAAGCGTTGTAAGTTCCATGATTAAACTTATGTCTAGAAATTATCATATAATATAAACATAACATAAACGCTAACACACTCTTACTCCCGCAGTAGGATTCCCTGTGTCGCGGGTGGCATGGACAACACAAATAACAGCTATGACCCGAGAACAAATATTTATCTGTCACATAAATATCTGCCCCAGCCGTCAATCGAACCCAGGACCCCTCGCTTCGCAGGCAGGGTCTCTACCAACTAGACTACGGGGCCGTCAATAAAGGTACATATGACTAATTATAATCGTTGACACACCCATATTTGATAGAAATACATAGTGACTTTAAACTCATGAATAGCCAGTGTAGTGACATAGCTGAGGTCTTTTTTATGAGAGGGAGACCTAATCCTTACTTCATACGCTCCAGTACATATACACTGAGGAGTTACTATCCAACTCAACTGTCGGAAGTTTTCATGCCGCCCGAAGGCCTCCCACATACTTAACGATCAGTATCTAATGATAAATGAGTCTAATGCATTCATAGTTAAAACAACACAAGCCACAATTCGGGAACAAAACTTTTCTGTAGCGTAAATATTTGCTTTTGGTTCTCCATGCAAAGTTACTTCTAAGTCATCAAATCAAATCAAATTTCTTTATTTGTGAACATAGGTATTACAGATATTAAAATATTTTGTTCTACAATCTCTACATTCGACCCTTTAATGGGTATACAAATATCTACAATTAATGTCAATATTATATATTATCAGCTAGGAATTAATGAACTGAGTAATAACATGTATTTGTCAAAAACTTGTTACATTCTCCTTTAAAGCCATTTATGCAGTTTATATTTTTGATCATTGCTACTAAATGTCATCCAACTCCCGAATTCGCTTAACTCAATCGATCCCTTATGATTATTGCAAGTCTTAGAGGTATAAACAACGGTCAACGAACTCATATGACCTCTATTTGCAATCACACATGTAGAAGGCCCATTAGAGAACGTATTAATACTATCTAATTACCTGTATATTGTTTCAAACGGTACTAGTACGTCGTCGTTTGATAGTATCAATTTAATTGCATTTTAATTGAAACGATGATTTGCGAAATTAGCGAAATATGAGTATGTATGCAAATTACCACTAAATACTTAGTAATTTGAAGGTATGTCCCATTGGGCTTGAATGATTACAATTAATTGATATTCATTAATCCTCTACATTTGAAGTGTTACTTACTTCAGAATTAATATGTTCGCTCCTAGTGAAATTTTCCGCCATTTTTACGTGTTTTGAATGCATATTTTTTTTTTTGCCGTCTTTATACCTTAATAAAGATCTTTTAGAATAAGACAAAACGTAGATATCCCGTATCGATTTCTTCATCCAAATAATCTGTATAATATTATAATTAAATGGACGCTTTATCATTTAATATTAGTTTTGAAAATTATGTTTCCTAGTTCTAAACATACTATTCCCAGACAAAGGAGTATTTTCAGAAGCAAAAATTCTGCAGAAAAAGTTCAAGAGTGTTTAAAAAATAATCTTTAGATACTAAAATAAAGTATTATGACATCAATTATTAAATCGCGTGTTAGCGGCTTGATTTTACTTGACAATTGTTTCTGTTAGTTTAACTTAAATATGTAAAAACTTAAATAATATCTTGGACAAATCAATTTCATTAATATTTTCTAATTTTAAAGTCCATGCGCGTGGGGTTTTTAAATAAATCACGATATTTTTCGATTAAATGGTCCACAAAATAAGGTTTTATATTGTCGACACGCGTAAGCACTAGATCTTTGTAGTAACAATTTTGTCATAAACAACCTAAGTTGCCTATACCAGCTAATATTAAATGTGCCTTAGGGCCTTGAACACTTTAAAATATAATCTTAACTAACCTATCATTATTCAGAACGATTACGAATTGGTCAAACGATTCAATTACACTTCGTCCACACAATTTATGGTGAGAGCCGATTGTTTAATTGCGGGCAGAGCGACCGAACACGAAGGCTTCATTTTGACTCTATCTTTTAATTATTAGCTTGTCCCTTAGCGTTAAATAAACAACTTCAATATCCATCGATGAGTTTGTTTGATACTATAAACCTGTTGGCTCGCTAAAGGAGTCAATAGATTTAATTCGTATAATAATTTCGGTCAGTTTAAGATTGAAATGAGAATTGTGTAAGGGGAGAATTGGTTATCAGATCTTTGCTCAGCTGGCGATGCATTCAAGGGAAGGATTGACTTGTTCGTCTTCAATTTTATTTTTATTTTGCATTCAAGGTAGATATGCAAATTTCAAGCAAGTCTTTGTGGTACATTGTAAGCTTTAATTAATTGGCGACCTTTTTGAGAGACTTGGGTAATCCAAAATTGAAGAGACATATAGCTCATGTCGCCACATTACACAAGTGCGGATAAGTCTCCAGTTTCTAATTCAACAAGTTTCCAATAAAATGGTTGCCGTCAAAAAAACTTGATTAAAACCTGCTATGTAACGATTAAAACGTAACCAACGTCTTCGTACCCACGGCTGCAAGAAAACTTATTTTTTTTTGCTTCTATCAGTCACCTACCCAACTACGAATCGCATTTGAAGAGACTTACGGTCAATCGAATCATCCGACCCTACGTGTCGTTTAACACAATCCGTCAGGCTAAACATTTCTACATTACTTTCTCTGATTATTCCTAAAGCCGTATACTTTTAGTCTTTGTAATATGAATTTGTTATTTTATCAGATATGACTTTACGTCACTGACATTTACGCAAGGAAGGTTTTTCTCTTAAGTCTAGACAAAATACTTGGAAATCAAAAAGCTCACATATAAATTGCTGAAGAAAACGCATTGTCCATACAAATATTCGTTCCTTATTGCACCCTTTTAAACCTTTATATTCACAACTAAATGTATCCTATGTCCGTCTCCTGGTTCTAAGCTACGTCCCCACCAATTTTCAGCCAAATAGGTTGAGCCATTCGTGACATATTATAAGACTATTATACTATATAGTAGACTTATTATAAGTTAGTTCAATCCGTAAGCTTATCAGTTATCACCGACTAATACATATATAAAATCGTATAATGCATACGTAATTAGAGCTATAACTAAATTATATACTACTGAGCTTTAAAAGCTCGTGTACACCCATCTACCCTCAGGGGACACGCTTCAAAACGTTCACCGACGAAGTTAATCGTTAATTTTCCTCTCCAATTTGATATGTGACAGCGTTGCTCATCTGCGAGCTTTACGGTAACTAAATTATATGTTATAGTATTTTTATATTATAAGTAAATATGTACTTATTTATTGTAAGCAAGTTCGTACAATTTACGTTATTATAGTAAGTAGGTTATATATTGATTTAAGAAAGGGTTTTAATACGATTTTTACTCGAGCAAACATTATTAAAATACATGAATAATGAAAATTATCTCTTTAATTTTTTCTTATTATTTCTTATGCTTTACGTAACTGGCATTATATACCAAAAATTAAAACTTGCTTCTGTTTTTAAATCTTAAAAACTGCGAACACAGATACATTATAACGTAAATACAGATTTAGAACTAATACTTTAAAAATTCAAAATTCGAATATTATTGTGCCTACGTGAGTACATTAGAAAGGGTATGTTGATTCATTTAGATGTTGTTTTAAGAGCCGTTCGATTTCACAAGTAAACATACGCGGAAAGAATAACAACTCGATGGCAGGTAATGGTATTTTGAGTAGTAAGCTAATATTATTGCGTTCGCTTCGTGTACTTAATAAGTTTTTTCTCCTCTCGTCGAAGTACTTGAGTCTTCTTAGGAACTTACCTGTCACTCATGACTTGTAGTAAAACAGGAAATGCATGTTGATGACTTCATTTTTAATACGTTGATTTCTTATCTATATCGAATGTAATGAGAAAGTGTGGATAAGATTGTATTATGATCTTAGATTGTCTGTAGGAACCCGGTTTATTTAAAAGAATACTCCATACATCTTAATACGCGTCTTTTATATTTATTTATATGTGGTATGTATAAAAATAAAGATTTGGCTATAAAAATGAAAAACTATTGGTTTTATTGATATTTATGATCGATGGTGAGAGGGTGATGAGAAATAAACCTTAATGTATTCTGAGTTGTAATAATTTTTAACACAAAAACCATTTTACGTTTCCTCTTGACGTAATTTTTTTATATAGAAGTTTATTCATATTTTACTGACTATCAAATGAAACGCTTACACACTCATACCTAGGAGCCGTAGCACTAGGACTCCCTGTGTCATAGACGGCACGGATAACACAAATAAGACCCACGACCCGAGTACAAACATTTATCCCTCACATAAATGTCTATCCCCGCCCGGATCGAACCCGGGACCTCTTTCTTCGCAGGTAGCATCACTAATAACTAAGCTTGGGGTTGACGTCAAATAGACTCCGTGCTTTCGAATCAATGTGAGAAGTTCCATCATTAAATATGTAAAATAATTTACATAAAAACTTGTATTTAAGACGTAACTACTCCGTCAATAAATATGTACATGAGAAATTTCAGCAAGTCAATGAACACACCAAAAGAAACGAGTGTGTAATTTATTCGCTGCCATTGTTCGTGAAAACCACACAAGAAATACGACTATTAGAACAACTGCACTGATACATCGCATAATATTAATTTTAATACGCCATTTCCGCCGCGATAGTCACAGTTGCGTTGCGTGGGAAATTTTCTTTTGTGTCTGTATTCCTTCGGTGTGATTCTTTCCTGGCAATTAGTAAGCGCTTTATTTTAATTATTATTCATTGTTTAAACTCTTTTATATGAATGGCTTAAGGAATTTAGTATCTGCTGGATCCATTCTAGTCCACTTAATTTTATCTTAGCCTGAATTGAAGCAACTAACCTTTACAACCTGCCAGGGATTTATGTAACATTAATTAATAATGCGTTTTATCAATATGAAACAACTGCATCATTATTGATGAGTTACGTCAATATGAAATAATAGAATTATCAAAGATACGTTACGTTAGTAAGGAAACGATAAACTTGTTTATTCAATAACAAACATTGTAATTGAAATAGTTAAAAACTTCACAATTCATTATTGAGCTTTCAAACACAGAAAATGTACAACCTTTCTAAGTAACTATCAAGCAAAAGTTTCATTAGAACTGAACACTTTAGTGTAGAACGTGTGTTCACTAAGAAAGATCTTAAAAGTTACGTAACAGCAGATGGACTAGTTATCTATCTATAGCTTCTATCTATCTATCGCTTACTATACCTACTAAGATAATAAATGCAAATATATTTGTTTATTTGTTTGTCCCTCTTTCACGGTGCAATGGAGTGTCCTTAAGATATAATTTTTGATATGAAGATTGTTTAGTATATTATAAACTAGGTACTTGATGTTGACCGTGGCTAACGCCCGCGTGCGAGAAAGGAACAGCAATAAAAAAGTTGTGGATTTCTTTCTATCATTGGTTGCTAGGCAACACTTTGCTGTTTAACACATATTTTAATTTGGCTGAAATATACATCGTAATTGATCGTTCCGCAGAAATTAGATGCTACTTCGCAGTAAAAAGTAGCCTACAATACTTTTCATCTTCAACGTTCCATGAAAGAAGGGCAAAACAAACAAACAGTCACACACTCCTTCGCATTAATAATATTAGTATAGATTATGATTAAATTATTTATAACTAAAACTACTCACAATCTTACAGACATTTGACGAGTGGTCAATGCAGTTTATACTCATCTACCACACCAGAGGAGTCACAAATATATTATCGTCAAGAGGAAACGGTAAATTAACTCAATTCTGAATTGATTCTATCTATCTATTAGCCTCTAAAGGCTGGACATAGGCCTCCCCTAATTTGCGCCACTCAGACCGGTTATTAAGTTCAAATGATTCTAACCGGCTCTAATTCACACTTGATTTATTATTATCTCGTCGGCAGCAGTAAAAGACCTTGGTTTAGTTTGTGCCGTTGAAATGAGTGACCTACCACAATAGCCACGGAAGAGATGAGCGTTTAAGATTTCGGAATCCGTACTGCATAATGAAACAAGCTTCTAAAAGTAGTCATTTAATAAGCTTACGTACACTAACTAACTAATAACTATGTGATAAGTGATAACTATGTGATAACTAAATAGACTTAATAACTACAGTCGCTCGTACGGTTCTATTCGAAGTTTGTCGCAGTTGTTCATGGATGGCAGGGAAAGGCGGCACTGAGAGCTCGTTTGCTATGCCGAATTTTATAATTCTTTCATAACAATCTCCTACAATGAGACACCTGTCTATCAGGAATATAACTCGATAAATAATATCAAGAAGAATTTAATGAAAATTTTGCAAAATAAGCCACCATGAACTAAGTGTTAGTCAGATGATCCCGACACAACTAATTATAATAACTCCCTCTGCAGACGAAATCCGACTTTAAATGTATACCTCAAACGTTAATTTTACATTAAAGTTTTTAAAAATCTAGCTTCTTACAATCACAGATTCCTTGGTATAATTCTTAAAAAGGAGTACTAAAGATTACTATTCACGTACATACATAATTTAAACATAGATTTTAACAGTTCTATATCAAGTATAAAATGTCTTTGTGTAAACACGTCATATTTATTTATTTTCTACAGTGTTTGTACACCATAAAAGATCCATACATGCATTTGAAATATACGTCATGCTTGGTCGTTGGACCATATCGTAAGTCCCTTAAAAATCAATATCTAACAAAGAGCATGGAAAAGCTTCAAAAACCCGCTCCACGATTTTATTGGCATCCGAACAGTCCTTCAAAGCGAGTCTGTACTTTGTCATCTGTCCAATAAAGTCCTTCTGTCGACAGCCGCGATAATTGATGTCTTTTTGAGCAAAAAAAGTAATATTGCGAACAATTAAACAAAAGGGTGACAGACGCTTTGTGTAGTTTCAATTATTAAATTCTGGATCACTAAAGATATCACTAATGAATAAACAATATAATGTAAAAGAAAACTTATAGTACACAGACTTAAGGTTGAAATTCCATTAATGGTTACTAGTTGGCTAATTAGGTTTTAAAACAACTTCTGTCGATTACGAATTTTTACACTGTTTCTAATAAACCTTTCAGTCGTCTCATTATAATGACAAGATCATAGTGTGATTAGTTACGTCAATATTTCCATGCAGATATTCTTGGTGAAATTGGATTTGTCAATTTGCCTTTTAAAAAATAGCAGGATGTCACACGAAACTCATTACGTCACGAGCACAGAATAACCATATTTCTTGTGATTTACCGTATTACTTGATTAACACCTAGTTTGTTTTAATCTGTAATTTGATTTCTACGCAGTACTGTACTATTTTTTTATTAAACTTAATTTGACAGTTCTCGCCTTTTATTAATTATTACCACACAATTCCGTTCATGTAAAAGTTGTTTTCCTCCTCTATTTTACACTTATATAAGATGAGTTATCAAAAATCTTTTCGTAGTGCTACATCATAAATTTATTGGACGTAGTTATGCAAAATGGATCCAACCCACAGAACCGTTTTTTTTTAATTATACCATAAATGGCATCTTCACATCAACTTTGGCATATGCAAAAAAATATTCAAGTTGCATGGTACGTTATTCCTAATGCAATATTTAAAAACAAGCTATAGTCTTATTATTTTAATATAGTATTTCTAATCACTTACCATCCCACGCGAAT
>DWPA01004018.1:0-13320 GCA_018251375.1 Calpodes ethlius | reverse complement strand
TTTCAGTGTCAGTTGGTATTGGCTTGGCTTTTTGTTACTTGAAAAATATATAATGTAATTGTTTGAAATGCTATTCGGTTTACAATGACAAAAGCCACATCAAGATGACGAACAGTTCATTTGGTTATGACGTATTTATTTATTTATTTTATGTACACCTGAATTTAATAGAGAATAATTAAAAACTAGGAAATATGTACAAAGGTTCTGCTTATTTCTAAAGAAATTTCTCCCAGCAGAGCTTTATTTAAAATATCCTCGGTCAAATTCAGAGATTTTATTAAATATTATCCAGTTAATGGTTTATACGGTAACCAAAAGTAGATCGATACGAACCAAATTGTTGGCGTAGGTACCCACCCTTAACACCGATCGCTAACCAATGAAATAACATAGACTTACCTTGGGATCCTGCGGCGGTGTGATGATATTTACGCGACTTAGGGACTTGCTTCTTCGGTTCATCTACGTCATATTTAATACAAACAGACCCTTCGATAGTCAGCGAAGCAGTTTATCGAACGTAGAAACGTAATTAAAATAGCAGCGTGGTTGAGATAAGGCAACAGTTTTAGATAAATCTTGACTGACATATCTGAAAAAAAATATGAACTACTTATGTTTATTTCTGACCAGGGCGGCTGTAAAGATGAATTAGGTTGTACTACATTGAAACTGGCGTTATACAATTATGAAACTAAAATATTTTTTTATATAATACAATAAGCACAAATAACTTCTGGGAAACTTCGTTCGCTAGAACCTTCATAAGTTGTGGGGCCAATATATATTTCAAGGGCTATTTACGAGGTTTTCAGTGTTTTGGTAACCATAACGTCATGACGTAGAACTTGTTAAAAATTATATTGAATTCGTCACAGTGTGTTGGCTTTCTCCAGGAACAAGAGGAAATTGCCCAAGCGTGCGCGGCTGGCCACACCATCGTTATAACCAAAATATTTGGTTGCTCAAACTTACTGACTTTATTTGTATATGTGCTTCTCCCTGTGTATATGTTTCCAAGCAATATAGGATTTCCTGCATCACGGGGGGTTAAGACAACGCGGGAAATTTATTAGTACTCTAACCCGAGAACAGATTTTATTTGTTACATTAATATCTGATCTAGGACTAAACCCAGAACCATTCGTTGGCAAGATCTTTATAGACCAGGCTTCAGGTTCTTGATACTAATAATAAAGTGAGAAAGATGAGATGACTAATTCGTAGCGACGCCGAATCAATTGTCCCCACTTACTGAAAAACAAGATTGTTGTGAATTAGTAATTAGGAACAACATTTCTTTTGCCTACAAAATTGTAATGAAATAGATATTGATCAACATTCGATACTAATGTGTAAGTAATCGAGCTGTTAAACAGAACAGTAATTAAGGTACTAATTAAGCGGCTTTAAATTTCTTCGAGATAAACACGGACGAACATGTGATATTCTGATCACAAAATAATATAAAGCTATTTTTAAATCCCTCCTCCCCACAAAGGAAAGTTTATACCAAAGAGCAGTGATTGCTTAGTGGTTCGAACGTTGGTTTCCTGAACGTGGGAACGTGAGTTCGAATCCTGCACGCATCACTAATTTTCAAAAATGTGCATATTACAATTTATTTATGACTTTCATCGATGAAAGAAACATCGTGAGAAAAGCTGAAGACCTAAGAGTTCCCTATAATGTTCTCAAAGGTGTGTGAAGTCCGCTAATCCGCATTTGACCAGCTTGGTGGACTATGGCCTATGCCCCTCACTACGTGAGTGGAGACCCGAGTCCACCAGTAGGATATGGGTATAGGTTATGATGAATACATGAAATATACTAACATACATACCAACATCAATTAGGTGACGCATATCTTAAAGTATATACCATCACGCATTTTAATCGCAGATCATTGCAAAGTAGACTAATAGCAACTTAAACAATGGATATCCCCAAATTAACTCCCGATACTATAACTATATGATAAATAGTTTATTATTATGAACTATAACTGAATGAATGAAAGGCAGTAGATGTGAGTAAGACCGATCTCTCCTTATAACTAAAAGGATATGAAGGACTCCATCAAGTTTCTGCCAGCGGAGGGGCCAATGACCAATTCAAGAGCCGGAAGTCCTCATCTCCAAGCTCCCGAGGTAGTGTAAGAGCCCTTTGAAACTCCGAAGTGCTGAAATAAATTTATCCCTACCGTCGCCTTTTTCTTCGTCAACTAAATGCTTAAGAGAGGCAGAAAAAAAATGTAATAGTTTTTTCAATAAAACAATTTAAAATAAATTTCAATGAGCAGGGTAATGCTACAAAGTACAGTTACCAATTGGGTCCCGTTCGCGCTTGGCTTCATCCAATTTTGTATAGTGTTTGAATGAAGAAAGCTAAAATAACGTTTAATAAGACAATAACATTTCCTGAGAGAATGACATAATTAAAGCGTTTCTCCTGCCAAGTATGCCAAGCCTGCTGATTGGGACATTTCAGTCATAATCTATAATGCTACAATTTAGAACAAGGGCACGTTCCCAATACCTCATTTATATCCAAAATCCAAGGACACTTATTAAAAAATACATTTCGTTATAACCGTTTAACCGGGTAAAAACCGAAAGCTGTATTTAATATCGAAACGGGCATTGAAAACGATTTTCTATTATTACGATATTACCATCCAAAGACGCTGACGTTTCAAGTTCTATTGGACTGCGACAAAAGACTTTTGTTATGCAAAACGTTTGCCGCGGGATTGGACTGACAAGCGACGGTACAAGACCGCCATATTGAAATAGTAAAAGACAGATAGTGACTGCGAGTCGAGGAAGCGGTATAATTTTTGTGATTTCTGTTTGATAGGTTAGGAAGCGTGGGATACTCTTTAGGGTTTACTTTTGAAGGAAAAACGTCACCTTATTTACTTAACTGTATTTAAATTAATAAATTAACGCAAAACTGTTAACAGAATGAATTATTTTATTATCTTATTTGATGTTGCCCGCTTTCCGCCCACGTGTGTGAAAAGAACAGCAGTAAAAAGGTTGCGAATTTCTTTCTAACAATGGTTGCCAGGCAACGCCTTCTTGTTAAACACTTCCTTTAATTTGGTTAAAATATACGCTGTAATGGATCTTTCCATTAAAATTAGATGTTTTTTGTGGTAAAAAGTAGCCTATAGTACATGTCATAGTCCCAACTATCTCCAAACCATAAATAAAACCATGCGACTCTCCGTTACATCGTGAAAAAGGAGAAACAAACACACTTTCGCATTTACAATATTAGTATAGATATCACGACGAGTACAAGTACAAGTACGAGTACTCGTATATTAATTTAATGTTTATTAAGTTAAAGTTTGAAGTCAAGCGTCAAGAGGCTCATAACACATTACACATTAAATATGTAATTAATTAAATACGTTATTAAACAATTTATAATTATTATTAAATTAAACATAAAAGAAGATGTGTGAAGTCTACCAACCCACATTTAGCCAGCGTGGTGGACTATAGCCTGTACTTCTCCCATTGTGAGAGACAGCCCAACAGTGGGACAGTTTTGGGTTGTGATGATTATGATGATAATGAAACCTAAATTAATTAAATATAATTGTTATAAATGCTTCTATTGACTTGTCAAAGACATCTACTTGTATTCTGCAGAACTATTAACTCTTGACATTAGCACAAGAAATAAATTAGTTTTTCTTTCTTCAAAAGTTACCCACTTCGTATTCGATTATCCTGAGTCTGCAGACTATTCACATCTTTTATCGCATTGTGCGTACATGTAACTAACTCGAAGCGCTGCTTTTCTACTTCTATCCGAGCTTCACAAAGGACCTGTTTATGCAAATTTGAGCCAGCGCTCCAATTGGACTGACAGCGGACGATGAAGTTACTACAGAATAGAATTAGCCGTATAAGATTACCCGTTACTTCACGATGAGACGTAGATCTCCCGAGATTGGAGTAAATATACCTATTGGACAATGGCAGAAATGGTTTGATTCGGATGTCATTTCATCATCTAATGAAGGAGCAAGATGAAAAGTATAACATGTTGTAACACGTCACGAAATATATATATATATACTAATTGTCGTTAAAAATGCCGCTACTAGAGCCGTAAATAGAAATAGAAATAGATTAATAGTTTGTTTGTTGGTTTTCATGATTATTGGATGTTTTGTTGTAAATTGAACGAATAAATAATCTACTTTTAATTTAAGTTACTCTTGCAACGTTACATTTCAAAACTCCTCAGTCGGTACGACCCGACTAATCGTGACTCTGTCGTAACGAGGGGACGTGATTATTGCCAGAACCGCGGGATCGTCGTGGAAATGTGCTCATCCGGAATATTATTACCGCTATTGAGGAGAACGACCCGCTTATGACATTTATTTACCCGTTCCATTGTTATCCTTACATTATGATGCGTCACCGCAATGAAATGAAAATAATATTTGCGATGTGATGAGCGTGATTTGGCTCTGACGCATTGCTGGGACATTACTGGACTTGATCTTTTATAAATCTACATTTTTTTTTTTTAATAAATATCGATGAATTCCGTACTTTTACGTAGCGGAGGTTTCTTCTAACAACCGAATTGGCTTGAATAAGACATATGTGTGGATTTTTTCGGATTTTTTAGCCAACAAAGAGTTGAATATTGTTGGGTAGTTCGTAAGAAAGGTAATAATAACACTAAGTAAGGGTTTTCTGAGGTTAACCCGGGTAACATTGAATTTAATTGTAAATCATAGTAACCCGGACGTAAGAAAACTAATACAGTGTTAACATAGACACTCTCACACACCGTCCAACAACGGAATTTAAGTTTTTGTTTAGGTATTTACATAATAATAAATTTTCTATTCGATGGTTCATCCAACTAATGTAGTTTACGATTAGTTGTATAATGTAAATGTCTTGCTTTTAATCTCGATCAGCAATTATTATTTTTTTGATATACGTATCAAATATCTTTGCCAAAGTTTCGGTAACCTCTATCCCTTATACGTTATATTGAGATACTAATAGCTATTCCCAGATATGAAATTGATCCACAAGTCTGAGCGTTTATCATTTATCGACGATAAGTATGGATTAGTAAGGGTCCCCTTATTACCACTCATATACTTATGCGTCGTAAATGAAACAATTTATGTATTAAAAATATTTTGGGATACAGAAATAAAACTATAGATTTTTAAGTTATCATTATATTGACATTCAGAGTTTTATTTATTCTGTACAATAGACATATTTATTTCCTTAAGCTACGTGCCTCTGCATCGGGCCTTTACAAATTTCAGTACTTATAACTTACGTTTTGTGATGGCGATAGATTTATAAAAATGATGATTTCAAGTAAATAATCGTATCTAATTAAAATAATAACAATCGGTAAGTTATAAGTACCGCTATGGTAATTGAAAAACACAAAGAAATTCTGACGTAATACGTCTTTCAAATCGATAAGTAGGAGTACACGTGCAAATAAAGTGAATAATTATGTTACAACTCATTTATTTAAAATAATTAACTAGCGGTATTGTTTTACTGTCATTATATATAAGTAAAACCCATTACTTCTTAATGCATATGGTGTTGGAATAAATGTCGCTGTAACACGTCGTCGTACGTAGCACGAGGCATTCAGAACTAAATTTAGCATCCCACGATGTGTTTATGTAGTGATTTCATTTGTATATTCGATTCCAACGGAAGTAGTTTCGTTGGAAAGATGTAACGTTCATATAGTAAATATTGAGATGCCCTAGAAAACTGACTGCAATCCCATGCAGGCAGGCCAAAATTTTTCGTTTTTCAGTGCGTTGCTTCTCTGATTCAAAACGATAAATTGTAAGACATCGTGTCATTCAGGTACGATCGATCTCTGTAACGCCATTTCAATATATAACGAGGCTCCGTTCTACCAATTTGAATTTAATCAACAAGGCAGTGAGCGAAACTGAACGATAGTAATTTGGGCTGGAGCTCATAGCAATTCTTTTGCAATCAGTGAATTTGACAATTACAAAATTGTTTCCAATATCTGTATAAACATTTCCTTCACAAAAACCACAATCATAATACTCTGATGTGATAAAATGTGGTGGATTTCCTGTACATGTTGACGTGGATGCAAATTTTAGTCAGTGTCGACAAAACCATAATACCATAAAAATGTACCGATTTGTATCGATGTATTCGTGGGTTTTAATTTATGTAATGGTATTTGGTAGCTAAAGTGGTCGGAGAGTGGTGCGATCTCAATGTGAAACTAGCGAATAACGCGAAAAGATTGATGTCATTATAATTTGTCAATGTCGGAGCATCGTTTGTCGGCGGATGTGTCGACAATGATAAATATTAATGATTTTAGACATCCGACCTCAATCTGGTGCTACGTCTGTTTTCGTGCAAAAAAAATCATCGCATTGTAACGAGTTAAAAGCTGCCAGCAAAAAAAATCTAGATTAAAATGTTCGCTTGTTGAAACCGATTGGAGAGAATAAAAGGTGATAGAATAAAATTGTAATCATGCTAAAGCCTTTTCTATTTTTCGACCAGTTAATGGATTAAAATTTAGTCTCTCAATTGGAAGTTTTGAATTCCATTTTTGCACTCACATTTATGGTTCATATCTCTCAACATGGCTAAGTTGACTGTATGATTTGGATGTACGGATTGCATAAGAAAATTCAATGTTTTCTACAAGGTAAATGTTTGGTTTCAAATTATGAAAGGGCTAATCAAACGTAATCTGACTACTTATTTCGTCTATTCGTTCGGTCTTTCCAAAGCATATGATATTTAATTACATAACATTAAAAGTTATAGACGTATGGAGAAGCCAAAACTGGACGATTTCGTTAACTATAACTGTTTAACGTTCCATTAATTATGAAGTTAGAGATGAAAATTTTATACCACATAAAATTCCTCATATAATAACCATCATCATAATGATGAATTAGAATTTATACTCGAAGTCCAGCACTAGTTATACAGCTTCGGCCATAACCCTTAACAGCTTAGGTTGGGATATTTTAGGAAAATTCCCGGTAATATTTCAGGTTGTCGTCGTGCGTTTATAGTTACCTATACTTTTACGTTACAGATGGGACTCTGAAATTACGTTCATAAACATAAAACTAACGTAGGCAGGTTACTTCCACGAACCGTCATTTTATATTCATACCGAGTGCCTAAACTAATAAATATTAAATGAAAAGAAAACTCCCGTTTCGGTTAACGTGTTCAAACGAACCTCTCCCGAGGGTATTTTGTTTAAAGAATGGCGGAACGCTATAAATCTCGTTTGTCTTTCGCAGATTTTGTTTGAAAAATGCAAAATTTACAACGTGTTGTTGGTACCTACTTGAGTTTAATACTGGCCCAACTGATCCTGGTATGCATCCGACACAGTGTTTTCTATTATAGGATGGGAATTTTTAAGCTTGGGAATTCAACGCTTGTATGAGTTGGGAATTTTCGTATTAGGAGACGATTCACACGTGGTTTAACCAGCACAAATTTTAACATTAACTTTGTTTACGAAGGAAAGAAGACAAATTTCGCAGATGAGAGTCAAATTTTGTACATTTTAGTTTAGCTATAACGTTACACTTAGATAGTAGTAATGAAGTCTTATCTGAGGCAGTCAGTTGGTTTTTCATGAATTTAAAAATCTCGTTTCTTCTTTTAAAATCAAATATATGTTGATGACACTGCGTTAAATATGAAATGGCTTGATTTAACAATTCCTGTTGACCCCTCAGCACAAATTAATCTACTTCTAATCACATAATATGTTCTATAAAACAAATTTCCCATTTGTTTTATACAAATCTGTAACTCCGAAAAATGCGTAAGCGACAACAGATCAAGCTACAAATCTGAATATTTAAAATGAATAGACATTACTTCTCAGTGTCCAAGTTAGGACCACGTCCATCGTAGTGAATTAACACACGTAACGGAAATGTCTATTGATAATAATGCTTGAACGGACAATGCATTCGACAGGAATTTCTGTCGAATAATCCTCGGAACACGGACTGTAGGTGAACAGTGACTTCGGATCGAAGCCACAAAACTTGAACGGAATTCCCTTTATAACCAACATTTGACTGCCGAGGCGATCTTTGTTGGTTTCACTGACCTGAAGCTACAAAGCAAATTGCACAGAAATTGGGATTGAGAAGAAGTTGATACAGAATTTCTGTGGTGAAAATACTTTCGTTTAAAAATTGAATAAAGTATTAAATTGACATAATAAGCGGATGCATTGTTTTCTTTTTGCTCTGTAATATTTTGGGCTACTTTATAAACCATTCAGGGGCACCTGAATGGTGATGATCATATATTTTCACTGCAATACCCGAAATAAGAGCAAACGAGTCATCCGTTGATAAGTATTTCCATCGTTCAAATGCACTGGTAACGGTAAGTATCACGAATGCTGGCTCAGATAGAAGAATAATGAAAGAAAAACTCTTGAGCTTCAGCTGAAAATGGACGAGTCGTTTGGTAGTTGAGTCAAGCAAGAGGCCAGACAGACTTTACGGGGAGAACAATCCCACTAATAATACAAAATACTTTATAATAATATTGATATTATCTTGCATGTCGCTTAGCAAGGCAGTCGGCTTCTGTCTTATAGCTTAGGTCTGCCAATAGAAGATTGGGAGTAACACAGACATGTCCAATACGCGTCTTTTTTCAATTTCAATTTCAATTTTCTCAGCGTCGCGTTAAATACCATAATCTCTGATACCACTGTGAGCAACAGACGATAAAACAAAAGCGATATTATTAAATTATTGTAAGGTAAGTCTCAGTAATGGCCCGACTTACAAAGTGCGGGGTTTGATGCTCGACGTGGCTAAAGTTTTTGCGACAGTTAAATGTTCGTTCTCGGGTTGTTGTTTACCTAAAACTTTGTGATTACTTCAAAGTAATGAATGAGTTCATCTTTAGATTTATCTATCTTAATATAAACGATTGTTAATTAAATATATTTTAAATTCTGTTGAAATCTGCGGAATGTTTGGTAAATTTGGTCACGAATAACTCAGGTTTATTTGTAGATACAAAAGATTCATTGTTAATTAAACTGGAATTCGATAGCGATAGGAATTAGACAAATTAATTGGATACGATTGTGGCACGTCCCCCATTACCGTTCCCATTCTGTTCAAGATGGCATCTGAAATAATGATAATACGGTTTAGTTTGTTATTGGAATCTGTTCTCATTGTAATATTCGTTAATAACAGAATATATTTCACGGCACGAACCATGTATATATAGTGTTTTAATTGAGTTTGTAATGAACTGCACAACCGCATCGACATAGACCAAGACGGTTAGTTTTTGAACTCGTTGGCCTAAAGTGAAGCAAAAAATATGTACGCGTGATACTATCCTGTACTTACGACCCCCGACACTCACACATGGGTGGGTATGCGTTTCGACTATGAAAAGTGGAATCTAATCGGCAATTATAAAGAAAATTGCATTTTATTCAACATATATGGTAGTATTCTCACCTTATCAAGGTAGCCTTTAAAGGCTTCCTTGTAATGGCTGCAGATTACGTACGGCATTACCGTGTCAAGCGATATTATTCTAAGGATATTAACATGTCGGGATAAATGCTTATAATAATATAACAAAATTTGTATCAAAACAGTTGAAAGTAGCTTATGCGTGGGCGGTTCTTACAGGGGTCATGCCTCCCCACCATATCGTAGCTATACCTAAATTTACTACAGAATGAGCGCGTCGGTTATAATCACTTCTATACTTATTCCTTCAACTAATTCAGAAAACAGACAGGCACTATTGTCGGGAAAAAAGTAAACTATTGGATTAACGTTAAATATTCCAATTTATTTTTATTCCACTATACGACCCCTCCCTCCCAATCTTCGACTGTGACAGCCCTTGACTTCTTTCGAAAACGCGTTCTACAGTTTTGGTATCACGCTTAACCTTACACATCCTACACGGTTAACATGCCGACATTCCGTCGGCCGACTAATGTCGAACACGAACAAATAATCCATAATTATAGGTTTTGATTGATTTTTTTATATATTCGTGGCCATGTATTGATTAAAATTATCATAACTTAATTTCAGTCTAGTTTCTTAATTACACGTATGATGTGTGCTTATAACATTCTGCTCAAACATTCTGAATGTTTGAATGCGTACTACAATATTAATCAATAAAACTCCGTAAATGTATGAAATATTGGTTTTAAGCGTGTTTAATGACATTACTATGTTGTCTTATATCACACAGTCTAATAAATAATATAATCTAAGACATACCGATATGCCACAGAACGTAAAGATTATGCATCGTGCCACAATAATTAAATCAACTTTTAATTTATCCACAACATATAATGCGAACTTTACCTTATAAATCAAGTTTTAATTAATGTATTTAACTTCACCTTTGATTACCCAACTTAACGATTTAATATTTCTTGAGGGTGCGCGGAGTGACGGGGGAGCTAGGGGACTGCGAGGGACCGCGGGGGACCGCGAGGGACTTGGTGCGAATGAGCTGTGGATGTCGTTAAACTTTCCAACTTTCAGAGTAAATCAAAAACATACTGAGAACAGATTTATTCCATTTATTTTGTTAAAATAAAATCCTTCGTGTATTTTCTCTCCCTTTCGTTTATTGGAAAAGATTTCTTGCAGAGGTGAATGAAGAGCCTTACCTGGTCTCTCAGTACTACGAAGTTGTACTTAAAGACCCAAAAACAACCCAAAAAAGCTTATCTGTCCATTGATCATATTTAACTAAACATTATTAAAACAATAAAAACAAAAGGTTAGACAATTATAAACATATGGCAGGTGATGGATCTAGTGTTGCACGCATTAGTATAGAATATCGATAGATTATCAATGCGGATTATCAATCGGATGTTAATAACATAGTTACTGTCGATATTATTGGTAGTTTATAAGCGATATGATTGATACCATTAATACAATTTATATGAAAATCTATCGATTGGATACTATAGATATGCCTATTACGATGTCCGTAATTATTTTTCGAGGTGAACACGCAACAGAAATCATTATAACGAATGCTAAGTCTGCCAAATTTGTATGAGTAATATTTCGTTAAAGAAATGAGAGGTGATATTCGATGATAGGATAACTCATTCCAAGATTCTGTTTTTAGCATGTCACGACTGATAACACTCATAAAATTATTTTCTTGCATACTTTATCACATTGAAGTAACATTTCAGTAAGTCAAAAATATTGAGGTGTAAATTGCAATCTGCTAAAACACAATATAACAAAAATTAAAGACTATCCTTAAATTGGCACATATCGTAGACATACATATTTACAATATAGAAACAGTTAATATCACACTGCATCGTATTTTATCATAAGTAATATTATATATATAACAAGTATATTCTATCCAATACTCAATAAATTGTTTCATCGTTGTTATACAATCGATTTTTTTAAAGCAAACATAATGACAACACTTAAAGCCGCGTGAAATAAAATTATTATTAAATTTTTCCTTACTTTAACTAATATAACAAATATAATCTATAATTTGAATAAATCAACACGTGCAACAGATTCATTAAAAATTTCTCGTGTAAATTTAATTGATTAAAGTGACTTACTTCATAGAATTTTTAAGATAGAGATATATCAACAACGACAATAATAATTACTAAAATCACACAAAGAAAAATGGAGGTTAATCAAAAAACTGGTGACGATAATACTAAAACCGTGCTCTATGAACTATCTTAAACTATAGGAGGGAATATTAGGAGGTACGACAGAGATTTGTTTACAGAAAAATTCCCACTAACAAAAACACGGTCAGGAAGAGGAGTAACGCGAGAATATTTAACCGGTATCTAATTCTAGGATTTAGTTCGTAGTACGTTCAGTCACTTTTAATTTATTTCACTAGAGGCACTCGTCTTCGTAGTAGCAAAAACAACGTCCATAGCAACATTTCCATTCTGAAGCGGAGGGGGCTGCCCCTGCCCACGGCGTCTGGAAGAGAAAAGATGGTTAATGATGCGTCATATGTCGCCCTAATGGTGCACTCGTAACCATCTTTTTATTACGCTCCGTTCTAAATGCTTCGCGAGAGAGCGCTCCGATGTAATGTAATTCCGTATATTGCTGTTTTATATTGATGATGATCATTACGACTGTTGATTTAAATTTATATTTTAAATCACTTTGTACAGTTGTTTAATATTGACTTACACTTGCAATGTATTTTAAAGATATCTAGCCATTTAAAAACAAGTGAATTCATTCGATTCTTATATTATGAAGAAAAAAACTCCGACTTGAAATTCAACAACGGCTGAGTTGTGCTTCGAAATTTAAAATAACTCGCTTTGTTTGTATAACTCTAAACCTATAGAGTTCGTAAACATAATACTAATATACGTATATTCGCTTCGTACTTACTGGAGTAAAATCAGACGTATAATTGTCACGCGACAAAGCCACGACATAATGTCGTAAAAAAGCGGTTATTGTGAATAGAGTCACTACAATGTTATGTATATTTTTATTTATTTATTCATTCATTTATTATCATAACCATTAAATAAACGTAACAGATAAATATTAAATATGTTTACTTAGTGCTACATTCGTACATTGTACATAGTTGCAGGCCAATCAGCGAAATACAATAGGTGAATAAGCAAAAAACTCAAGGCTAGATTCCCAAGGCAGGATACCGTTTAAAAATATCAGTGTATGAACTAGTGGGAATTCACAGACCTGTATCATTCCACACCCAGGAACCGAGAATAACTCACGTCGTAGTCGTTATAAAGTTAATATAGATAGTTATTTGTTACGGCGTAGCATTGCGAACGTGCAATGTCGTTTGTATCGTGCACACGTTGATTTGGGCATCAAAATGTCGGTCTAAATATACTATGCATTTTCGTGTAAATTTACGGCTGAATACATAGTTGTCGTCACCGTGTCGTGGTTGTGTAAATAGACGCTCACTCCAACTGTTCGGTGAAGACAGAGTGGTTCAGAAATCTATCAATAGATGGCGTTGTTCTAATTTTTTTATCGAACTTATGATATTTATTGTAGGTTATTTAAGTTAAACTGTAATGTAAATTGTATAGTTCTGAAATTTTATCTAACCTATAGCTACATATTACTATAAAAGTAATATATTCATGGCAAGTAACTGCGAGGATAACGTGTGGCTCGTATAATGTGACGTGTCTTTAAAC
>DWPA01004017.1:0-13322 GCA_018251375.1 Calpodes ethlius | reverse complement strand
TGATATGAAATGTTGAAATAAAGGGTGATTCTAAGTTAATACGTTATTATAATTGTTATTATAATACACCTCATACTGTGAGAGACCCAAGCCCAGCAGTTGGACAGTTATGGGTTGGGATGATGATGATTTCGGCTTTTTAATCCGGTGAAATATAAATGTTTCTTCTTGTAAATTTTTTTATATGTTCCATACGTGTTTTTTTTTAACACACACGCAATAATATTAAAAAATAGGGTAAGAATTGTTGTATATTATTAAAAGTTTTTATTTAACATGCAATGTTTCTTAGTATGTCTGTTTTGATCAAATCTTGTGACAATGCATCTTTATGATAAGTATGACCTGATACTTCTACTACCTTTGGTTTGAAGACAGGTGAGAAGACGACCAGTATTATAAGCCACTTTTTACCACAAAAGAACTTCTCATTTTTGTGGAAATATCCGTTACGATAACTGGCAACCATTGATAGAAAGAAATTGTCAATTTTTTCATTGCTATTCTTTTCACAAACGCGGGCGGAGCCGCGGGCAATATCTAGTAGTATTATATGCCGGAATTATTTATTCAGTAAAATTCGAAAGCACATAATTTTCTAATACATTTCTATAAAATAATAAATCTTTTTACAGACGCTCGTAAGCTTCGAACATCCCATCTGTACTTATTAATCTATACCTGCACGAGCGACGAGGTTTGCCGCATTATTCATTTTATGTACCGCGAAGGACTGGAATGTTTTGCCTGTGTCAGTATTACTGCTTGCGTCTACGTAATAGAATCTTCAAAAAGAGTAAATAGGGAACGAGTACTAAGTTAGTATGTTAATAATTCTAGTCTTTATAACTATTTATTATTGAAGGAGACAAGTTGTACTCTGGATTCAGAAGACCCAGAACTGGTTGAGTAGCGCAAATTATGGGTGGCCTATGTCCAGCAGTGGAATTCCAAAGCCTGATGGATGGATGTAGATAGAATTGTGATTAACTATTCACTTACAGTGTAACTTACATATGTAGTAAGATTATACTTTCTAACATATTCTACTTCAAAGTGTTATTGGTATACTGTAAATAAATAAGTATAACAAAAACGTAGAATTGAAAACCGGAGTTTAAAACTTTATTGGATATTTATGTTTGCTTAATAAAACATTGTTTTAACTTTTGTGAAACTTCTTTTTTGGTTCCACGTAACCTAATTGTATAAAACTAGTTAAGCGTTGTATTAAAATATTGAAAGAGAAAGTGGACTTTTTTCCTTACGTATTTTTTTATACAACATTTAAATTTGTATGAGTATTCTGAATATACAATAAATATCATACTTCATTGTACTTTCAGGGAACCAAATATAATTCGGGTCCCTTGTTTTTGTTTTGGTTGGCAATGAAAAGATAATTACCTACTGATTACGTCTAGTGATTACTGTTACGCTGGGTTGATCGCTACTACGCGGTTCGTTATTTTGATGTATACGGTTGTTCGACCGCAGTGACAACAGAAAGTGTATGAAAACGGAAAAACTGTCTATACGATGTCCGCAAAAAAATGTACCGTATAGATGCTGAGTAAACGTGTATTTATCGTTTACTACTCCAAGCGTATCTTGTCGAGACAAAAGAACAAGGAAAAAAAAACACAAGTAGTACAGTTGTTAAAATATCCAAATACATATATCAAAAATTTAACCTATTTTGTTTTTATGCTGCTTTTACTGACTGCCTGTTAAAATATGAGATACGATTTAACGTAAATTAAGTCGAGATATAATCCCGATATACAATTTAAATTAATTAATATTGCACACTAATTCCCGATGGCTATCACAAACACGAGATTTTATATTTTTTTCACAAAATCGCAAAAACCCGTTAACATAGACCACAAGCTCGTTAACATACATTTTTCAATAAGCATCCCAGCTTTAAATAATTCGTTGGAATATATGCACACAACTTGCTGGGCGTCGGTATCATATGCATGAATAGTGGTATACGAGGTCCCTGCACGAATTTTCATTACGTATTTTGACCTACTTGCTCAAAGTCTGTATTTTATTTTGAAATACAACATATATTATTCAAAGTCTCATCTTTCTGGCTGTCTTTCCAAAATATGTGTGTAATATCATGGGATTTTAAAATGGTTATTAGGACTGCGTTGTTAGCAAAGTAGATTGTCCAATTTTGTTTCTACCCTCAGGTGAGTTGTATCAAGTGAAATATGCCTTGATTTGTTTCCGACGACATTTAGTTTTGTGGAATAAGATCAATTAAAGTAATGGAATAAGTTTAATTTTAAATTTAATAAATTAATATAACCTCGTAATATATCATCGTACGTATCATGATATGGATTTGTTTAAGGTTTACATATTAAGTAACGTTAAAATGACTTACTACGGTTGTAGCGTACGCCACAGTTTCAATAAGGAACGATGAAGTAAAAAGGCGGATATTGAAGAACCTATGTCACGCTGACTGGATTGATAGAGCAGCTGTCTAACTTTCAAACCCTGTTTTAAAAATTCATTTGCCATCCTAAAGATGCCTATATTGCTTAGATTTTTTATCTAATAGTAATAAATACACCGATAGCTCGATTTACCATAGTAAATACGAACTGGCATCTATCAAAACATACATTACATACATTACATATTTTCGAGTATATAACCATTTCTATGACGAAACATTATTATACATAAGATGATTAGTTTAAACATGAGTAAGGCATAATAGTAAGTGTCATCGATAACTGGTAGGTAGAAGGGAAAGTCTTGGTCTCGTTGATACATCTACCGTACTATTAACAGTACAAATTAGTTGAAACTGGTTTTTTTGTTGAAGCGTAGTTTGATTTTCGAAAAGTGTCCTTAAGAAACTAGTATTGAATAAACATAATTACATATCTTCTATGTTACAACTCGCTAAAATTCTGTACTAACGTAGTAATGTACTCGTTGGTAATAGAGCGTGAACTTTATTACTTCACAGTATAATATTAACAAGTAATAAATCCTAGCGCGTCCCATCGCGCGGCCTCTTTCGTGCATTAAACACTTTGTGATAAATTATTTTATGTCATCCCTTTATTTCGGGATGGATCCCACTAAAATTAATTAAACGCAACATTTGCGGCGTGTTGTTAGCGACGTACGTGTTCTCCTAATTATGAAGTGATATATAAAGTAAGTTAGAACTAATTAATTAAATAGTTATGTTAACTTCGAAGGTTAAAATATCAGTTTGAACTAATAACTCTCATTAACAGTTGTTGAGTACGACAATTAAAATTATAATACATAATAACGAAGTGATGAAAACTTAAAGGACAGGAGATGAACTAGTAGATCTATATTGAAGAATTACTAATATTTCTAATAATTTCTGACGATAGTATTACAGTAAGTAGGTAGCGCATAGTATTTACTATGCACATGCTATGCATATGGATTATATTATTATGAAGTAATTAGAGTGTAACTTAGAAGGGGAATAAATTAATAACGATTACTAACTGGACAATTATTACTTACTAACAGCACTTATTAACTAACAGTCTCATCTACAGTCCTATTCCAGGTTTGTCGTGCATGTTCATGGGCAATAGAGAATAGTTGCACTGCAAGCTTGTTTGCTATCCTATAAAAATATATTTGAAGCATACCTAGCTAGTTACAAATCCTCTCGTTTGAATCTCTTCCAAACGTCTTGTCGTGATTTGTGTTTCAGAGTGACTTTATTTTTTCTTAATTCTGTCACTTCTTAGATGATGATCATTACCCATCAAGTGCCTTGTTTGCTCGTTTTTTTGTTATTTACGTAAATCTCAGATCACAATTAAAATTTTGATCAGATTGCATTATGTAAAACAGAAAAAACAATCAGTGAATCTTTGAATTTGGGTTAATTTTATAACACGTATTTTCTTTACAAACCTTATACGGAATTTTACTCCTCAAAATCACTATTCTAATTACATTATACTAAATTATTTATACTGTATAATGTGACATTACTAATAATCACGAAGTCAAACTATCTTTTGCACTTACTAGTATTAAATGTTATAGACTTGCACTCAAAGCCTACAAAGTTCCTAACGTTCTTGTTACCTTCAAGGCAATCTACACGGTAGGCACTAAAAGTTTCAATGTCTTAATTAATTAGATGCAGCACTTGATAGTTGGGCAAGTTGTGAACGGTTGCAAAGTTCGCAATAGTTAGACGAGACAGCGGTAACAAGCGGGAATTTATCAACAGTTGTTAATAGTACTACATCGAACAATGTAGGGAGGAATACGAATTATAAACGAGACTTTTTAGACTTGCTTTGCGTCATATAAACTAAACCTATAATGTACTGGGGCAAAAGTATGTTTGTCCTCCTTTCTCGGCGGAACGCAATGTCCTGTATAGTTTGATTTTTGGTTTGGAGATAGTTGAGAGGATTATGATTACTATAGGCTTCTTTTTATTGCGAATAAACATCTCATTTCTGTGGAAAGGCTTTCTGTGAATAGGCTCTTTATAAGTCAGTGCGCACAACATCATAGACTACATTGCCACTTACCATCAGGTGGGATAGTAGTCAAGCACTGACTTATCGTAGGTAAAAAAAAAAAAAAAAAATGTACAAAAAAAGTGTAATTATCATATATTTTATCAAAATTCCAGAGGAGGAAATAGCTCGTCAAGATCCGGGCCTGCGGCGGCGGCCGCGAGAGTCTCTGCGCGCATTCCTGCTAGCCTCGTTGGCGGCGCCACTCGACGGCCGGGGCCAGAAACTTGTGCACCAGTTCTGCGACGCCTACGAGTGCGCCCGACATCACCCCGCGGAGTTCGGCGAGGACGAGTACAGGGCGTATGGAAGACTGCTGCTCAAGTTACTAGACGCGTATGTTCACATCTTCTGTGTTTGTATTAGTTATTGTATTATATGTACATCTATGAGGTTGGACCATTTGGAGCCCATAAATAAAGCAGTCCTTGTATTAACCTTGGAAATAATAAATAATAGCAGTACATTTGTATGGATTGGTAATACCGGTATTATTGTCACATGAGTTGTGTCACATTATTTATCCAACTACTAATAAAGATACAGTGACCTAAGCGCCTGATATTTTGCTTATACTCTGGATATTGTATAGTGTGACTACTGCAATAAGTGAATGAGTAAATATTTCTATGAGGTTGTTTATTACTCTTATAACCAGTGCCCGACTGCTGAAGAGCGTGGGCTGCAGCCGGAGTGCGTCCCGCGGGAGCCCTGTTCGACGTCCTGCGCGGCTGCTCGACCCCTCGAGGCTGCGCCCCGCCGCCCTGGCCGCCATGCCCGCTGCTAACAACCACTATACTGCCCTTGAGGTCAATTGTTTTTGCCATATAGTTAACATTATAAAATAATTCATAAACCGCCACTATTTCCTAATAGTATTGTTAGTGAAATTCCAATAAACATGTTTTTAAATAGCAAAATATTGTTGGCTGTAGGATTAGTAATTATATCTGAGTTACATTGTTTTTCATGATACACTGTCTTACATCCAATCAGGAATTCTCCTAATTTTGTTAATGAGGGAAGATTAACCTGCATATTCAGAAACAACATTAAGAGGTCTCACAGTGAACTAGAAACAGGAGATCTAGAGTCTTGAACAACACCAATACCCTCTTTCTTTTTCAATGTCTCCTCATAGTACTGTTTGTGCATAAGGGAGTTAAAGTTATTAATTTATTATCTTTTTTTTTTTACTTTCATTATTCACTGACTCAAAGCTATGCTTGAACTTTAACTATTCACTTTTCAGAACCTTCCTGCAGAGGACAAGATGTGCTCGGATATAGTCCGGGTGGTGGTCCCGGAGCCCGCGCCGCCAGATGAGACTGCCGTGTGAGGGCGGAGCGCCCGCCGCGAGGCACACACCTTGTAGCCGGGCTGGGACTGATGGGGGTGGACTATTGTATCAATGTGAAGGGAACTGGGAAGTTTGGACTGTAGCTCTGAGTGATTATAGTGAATTTATAAAAATTAGAACATTACACAGTGAAAGTAGTAGCATGGATCAGAATAAGTGAGTTGGTAATTCGGATTAGTGAGTCTTTCGTGATGAATTGTGTTCTAAGGATGTAGTGGTGTAGAGTGACATCTCATTGTGTATTTGATTACTTATTGTAGTGGAAATAATATATTTAAACTGTAATCAATAGTAATGATATTGGTTTCACTGTGACCAAGGTCCATGTTTTAAATCAATAGCCACCAATTGCTACCTGATGAAATGTGTGGGGAAAGGAATGAACAGTATAGTGAAGACAACATATTGAAAAAATATGTTCAATCTGGTTTAATTGTTAGTCTCCAGCCCGCTACTAGCTACCATGTTCTTTAGTGTAGTCTGTTTTACTCTTGCACACATGCAAAAGTCCTGTTACATTGCCAATACATTTATCTTTAATAAGGTGGTCATTTAAGTTGAATAAGTATTGTTCAAAATATTGTAATAGGTGTAACGGTAAATGTAATTAAAGTAGACTGTATGTAATATTTATATTCTGAGTAGTTTAACAGTTTTTGGTTACTGTACGACATAAAGCGACGTATGACTTGTGATATTATTTGTATTGATGATTTAATATATTTTTATGGGTAACGGAAAACCAAAAATGAATAAAAAAACAACTGTATGTTATATTGAATGTCTTTAATTAACATAATTCACTAAGTCAGATCTTACTGAAAAATTTATTTGGCATACAAAAATTTTATTATTATTTCAATTCATGTTACAAAAATGTTGCTTAAATAAATAAAGATTATTAATTGCTTAGAAATAACATAATAAATACACTAAAAGCTAACTAATTATCAGCTTTTGGTTCCGAAACAGCATCGTAAGACCTTAAGGCCTCATATTAATCCAAGGGAAGTTGTCAAGAACTGTAAATAAATTTCTACAGACGCTGATGACGTCACCGATTTAAAAATATCCATATAAACTAGGTAGAATAATATTTTTACATTCATATTTACAATTTTTGATTTTTAAAGTATAGCACAGATATCTGGGACAAACTTCGAAGCAGATTAAGAGAGACTAGTCAATTAGTGCTATTAGAAGTATTACTAAGAATATCAGTTTGTTATTATTCGTTCTAAGAGGTCTGTGAATGTTAGCTCTGTTAGTAATGTTAGTATTTACAAGTGCAGTTAATGATCGTTGGTCATTTGTCCCAATCGAACTTGGTCACAAATGCGTTGCTATCGCGGAGGTCCGAAGATCAATTTCGATAGTGGCAAAATATTGTTATATAAAATACCAAGTCTTAGGAACAAAAGAAATATCAACATTGGCAGTGGGCGAAATAAGTTAAGAACCTGTGGCAGAGGACGTCATATTGAATTTCATGATATACACTGTAACCAACCGATGACTAGATCAGCAATAGTACATGCCCTTGATTCGTTCTTGGCACTTTGCAATAAAAATTTACCAGGAAACAATTGAAAATATTATTCATTTTATTGAGACATTTTAATCATTGTTTTCAAATGAGGGTAGGTACTTAAAATCGTTACATATTGTAATTCCTTATACACAATATTAACATAGAGTTAATACTATAAATGCGAACGTTTGTGGTTTTTCACGGCGTAATGGAGCGACCTTACAGTATGATTTTTGAGGTGGAGATAGTTGGAAAGAAGAGTGCCATAGGCTACTTTTCACCGCAATCAAATATTTATTTTCTATGGGAAGATCCATTACGATGTAAATTTCAGTTGAAGTAAAGTAAATGTTTATCAACAAAGCGTTCATGGCAACCAATGATAGAAAGGAATTGATATTTTTATTGATATTATTTTGTTCCACGCGAGCAAAGCTATATTACATCTAGTATTACATACTCATTACATATAGGTATAGATCGAAGAACTTAACCGAATTGCAATAAAGTATTTATTAAATAATTTTCATGACTTCGTACTGAGGTCTTCTCGCCGCGATCGAAGCTTCTTAGTTAAAAATAAACAAGCGCAGTGCAGTCTGAACCACGGTTATCTGCAGACAGAAACATACATTTTAATCATTCAATCCGGCACAGAGGTCAGAACGTTACTGTAGTTTTGAAAAGCAAAAGCCCTTGCAAGAGATAATTTTATTTGATGATGCGGTCGGTTTTAGTATGAACATGTTATATATTTATATCGTTATATGTTCCTTGCAGCCGTGAACGTTAGCAGTTTATTCTACAAGAGTTTATTTTCCCAATGCTCTTTTATCAATATACATTTGCGAAACGATATTTAAACAAAAAATACTGTATTTTATTAAAAAAAAACGCATATATGACATGATATTGTATCAGCATTTTTGAATAAGCCAAATGAGATATGTTTGATTACAGCATATATATATGACAAGTATATAATAAGGTAATGTATATATATATTTATGTATATCGCTGGTAAAGCGTACTCGCACAATGAATGCCCTGCAGTCACACAAGCGCACACGACGTACGAACTGTCTCCCAACACGTACGGTTATATTAGATCCCCGTTCCTATCGGCGGCGGCGATGGAACAAAATTATCACTATTACGGATATTTAATTACAAAAAATATATATACTAATAATATCACTAAGTAATGTTTGTGAGTTTGTGCCAATACGACCTAAACAACTCATCCAATATTAAAAATTTCCTTCACCAGTTCATATAAAGAAAACCAAAGTGTACTATAGTTTTATTAATTTTTAAAGTTTTACAAGAATATCGTCACTGCTTAGCGAAAAATTCTTCACACCTCTAATTAATATTTATTAGAGTATGTGTATTACAAGTTAATCAATGATAAGAAATATCATCAGAAACCTGAAAGTTCTTCATATTTTCAATAGTATGTGAAGTATACTAATCAGTATATGACCAGCGACTACGAATGGAACATGTATTGAGAGCTTCCGTGCTTCGAAGGGCACGTAAAGCCTTCGGTTAGCGGTTGTAATAACCAATAATTTATCCATATCGGACCCTTTAGAGCCACATAAAAAAATCTATTACTAGTCAGTCACAATTCCATCAATCTGTACTGGAGCAGCGTGGTAGAGTATGCTCTGGGCCGTCTCAATTACGAGATTCGTCTCCCGAAGTGAGCCGTCAATAATCTAAAGCTAGCCGACCACATAATGACTCACTCGAACTCCATACTTCACGACGTATCCAAGCTACGACCTACGAGAACTTCAACCTTGTCTTCCGACTGATATACTTACAGTCTCAGCCAAATTTTGTATTTTACAAACTGGTCGGTGTGGCGCAGCGCCAGCAGCGCCCGCTGGCAGGCGCTCGTGGTGGCGGCGTCGCCCACAGCGCCGCGCGTGTGGCACAGCCACTCTAACATCTGCGGTACAGAGTAACGAGTCCATACACGAACAACATTATGGATGGCTCGAGTTGAATACTAGAGTTCATGTAAAAAATACAACTAAACTATAACTAATAATTGTTTCTTTCGGATACTTTGAAAATTGCATATTTCGATGCAATTTTCCCTGATATATTGCATGCATATAGTGACATTTATGTTCATAATATTTCGATCGATTCACACGTAGAACATAAATTATATGTTAATATAAAGTCATAAGATTTTTTTTAATGTTGCTTTTAAGTTTTCCAAAACCAATTTGATTGGTTGGCTAGTACAAATATACATGACTAAGGACTAGAAGAGTGGAGGGAGGAGGATGAACAACATTAAAAATAAAATGCCATCCTGCTTGAAGGACCAATGTTACTAATCAGTTATACACAGTACCTGATGAGTGATGTCCGTCCACGTGGCACGCGATACTAGCGCCGCGGCGGCCGCGGGCAGCAAGGCCTGCCTGGTGGCGCGGCTAGTCACCAACACCTCGCTATCCGGCTCGAAGGACCAGTGGCCGCTGAACACTATGACGCTTAGCATAAACACGTCGCACAGGTACAGCTTCGAGGACTCGTCTTCCGTTCTAGGGAGACAGAAGATTACTTTACAATAAGTGAAGTCAATAATGTTACGTGACTCTATTAAAATTGTGAACAGTATAGATAATAAACCTATGAGCAATATAAATTGACAAAAACATATCAAGTAGGTGCCTTACAACCTGTTTGTCCTAAAGTTATTTTTTATTTGGTAGCTACATATTCACGCATGGGTTAAAATACTTCACTGGCGAGCAGTACTCACTCGGTGAATGCGACCTGAGTGCGCGCCATGAGCTGCAGCAGCCACTGCGCGGAGGGCGCCTGGTCGGGGCGGGCGCCGGCCGCGCGCAGCGCCGGCAGGAAGCAGCGCAGGGAGAACTCCTGCGAACTGAACGCACACATTTCATGACCAAGTCAGCTAACTCGACTGCCGCCGTCCACAGTAGTGCATGAAACATACAGTTTATTTATTTAACTCTACTTTTATGTACTGTAAACAACTTTTTTTATCAAGGACTAAATGTTATCCACATTCCAAATTAATATATGTCCCAACCATCAAAGAGATCAGTCGCATACATTGTATGACCAATTTACTGGCTGTTAGATAAAGAAAACCGCGCGCGACCCATATAAAAAAAAGATCCTGAAGAAATAAAAACCGCGCGAATTCCGCTCGGGTAACCCAATTGTACATAGTGTAGATTACTTCATTTCTCACTGCAATATTTATCGTGATCGCGCGTGAAGCAGTAACGGTCGCTAGGATCAAAGATAAAGTAAATTCGAACAAAGTAATAAAAAAAACTTGTGCATCACCGAACGCCCCACAGGAGTGAAACTTAAACTAAGCTAAGCTGAACTATTTTATATTGTAGCTTGAGAAAAGCTTAGATTATACTTAAAACGAGTTAAACGAAGAGAGGGTGAGAAGCTTTTGTCCGAAATACGGCTAGCGCTGTGTTAGGGTGAAAGAGGAGCCTGTCTGCCGCTGCTGTGCGCGTGAGAAAAGGGGAAGCCAGACAAACTGGCGCCGTAACACGTTACGTTACTAAGCGATTTACCCTGTCATAAGTAATAACTTCAATATATAATAAATACCACACATTAAGAGTAAACGGTGTAGCGTGTGAGTAACGGGGTAGCGTACGTACGGGATCTCGACGGCGTGCGCGTCGATGGACTCGTTGAGCCAGACGAGCGGCGCGGCGCACTCGTCGTGCGCGAGCGTGGCCAGCGCGGCGCGCACCGCCGTCGACTTGCGCAGCAGCACCGGCGACACCTCCCACCAGCCCGACGGAGACGTCATGCGCTCCAGGTAAACCGCCGCCAGGGGCCTGCACGCCTGCACGTAGCTCGCCCACGCCTGCTCGACGCCCCGATTATTATTTCACCTCCACATTTGTGTCCAACCGAGTCAATTAGCGCGCTAGCAGTGACGCTCCGCAGCCGTGGCCGTTCAGCGGATTAATTAACGCGTCAATCCACACAGAAATTGTGTGAAATTCCATTAATGTAGCCAAGTATTTTTTAATACGATAATCAAGGAGCATTTGGGAACCATAGTTAGCACAAACGTTCCGCCCCGTGGCTGCTGGTTTTCACTGTTAAATTCAAAGTAGATCCGTTGTACCACAACCCTTCCCTTTGACCACTATTCGATTCAGAGCCGACAGAAATGCGCCGATGAGCAGTATAATGGTCGCAACAGCCACAAGACATGCCTCAAATCTTTGATAAATAAGGTTTGCCGCGCGACTCCGAGCGCCTTTTCGCGTATGGTAAAAAACGCAGAACGTAGCCGCCGTGTGAACCGAGCATTAAGGTATTATACTTTACCACATTATCGTCCGGGATGACGGTGAAGTAGCTCTCCAGGAACTGGGACAGCAGCGTCCGGTTGGCGTCGTGGATCTCGTCGCAGTTGAGGCACTCCTCGATCTTCTGCAGCTGCCTCACGAACAGCGGCTCCTCGGGCGCGGTGCCGCGGGACCTCATCGCGATGATGGGGGCGAAGGCTGCCTTCAGCGAGGCCTCGAGAGGGCCGCGGAGCGTGTTCGGTGGGACCGCTCGACACAGAATCGGCAGGTTGTCGAACAGCAGCATCACGTCGAAATCCTGAAAAAAGGAAAAACATGGAGCGTCCTTGAAGATGATTTACCCTGCTCGAACTGCATCTCCGGCCCTCTCCTCACCTCGGCGGTCCCGCCCTCTAGAGTGAGCAGCACGTTCTCCACCAGGGCCCGGGCGGAGGGCGCCACGGCCGCCTGCCGCGCCGCCAGCCGGAAGCAGCCCGCCCGCCAGCGCTCGCTGCGCCACAGCGCCGGCTGCAGGAAGCTCAGGTCGAGCGGAGGCAGCGGCTTGGGGTACTCCGCCGACAGCGTGTCCAGCAACGCCAGGAGCGCCGTCTCGGGGAAGTCGTACGACGGACACGTCACCTGAACAAAATTCATTCACCTGCAACGACTGACTGCCGGTTCACCGCGGTGTAACACGCGACAAACAACATTTTAATTGTATTTAACATAAAAGAACAACGTAAGTCTTGTTTATTTTATTTTACGTTAAACGACGGCTTCATGAGTCTATAATTCTTGTATTATATGCATTACTATAGTTTCAACCGCGGTAAATTATTCCCGGATATAGATAGGTACATTCCATTCTGTTAATAGTATACTTTACGTACTCAAACGTGTTTAGCGCAAAATCGTCCTCACCTGCTTCCTGAAGCACTCGAGCGCGCCGCGCACCACGCTGGCGGCGGGCAGGTACTGCGCGGTCTGCGGCTCGCCGCGCCCGTCGCCCTGGTGCATGCCCCCGCGGTACGAGCGCACCTCGCGCTCCACCAGCCGCCCCACCAGCTCCCGCACGCCCTCTATCGCCACCTGGTTCGTGTACCTGAACACCTCGGCCCACACCTCGCCTGCAAGACCGGGTCACAAGGAACTCACATTCAGTCTCCCTTTCCTCTCTCTTCGTTCGTCACAAGCAACGCGGTGATAACGACATTATTCAAGGGCGACTGTGACCACTCACTATCGAGTGGCTGGTCTTCTCTTGTAGAGTATTCACATAAAACTTGTAAATATTCAACTACCCACATTCTCAATCATATCTATAGAATACCTTGGTTCAGACAGATGATCAAATATACTATCATTCTTCTTTTAAGTATAGCCCTTGAAGGCAGTTTAACAATAATCTCAGGTCAAGACTTATTTTGACGATGAAAGAATTATCTAGACAGAAGAAGCGCTAGAAGCCAGCCCGGCTTTAGTTTAGGTACGCTTATAGATTACACAATCAATATTATTAGTAAACTATTATCATT
>DWPA01004016.1:0-13322 GCA_018251375.1 Calpodes ethlius | reverse complement strand
AAATATTACAAAAGGCAGTTATAGCCTAGTGGTTCGAAAGTTGGTTTCGTGAACCTTAGGATTTGAGTTCGCTGTCTGCACACGCCTTTAATTTTAAAGAGGTTATGTGCGTTAAGTTAATTATCACTTGCTTCGGTGAAGGAAAAACATCGTGAGGAAACCTGCACATCTGAGAGTTCTCTAGAATATTCTCAATGGTGTGTGAAGTCTGCCAATCCTCATTTTTTTCAGTGTGGTGAACTACTGCTTTACCCCTCATGTTGTGGGAGGAGACACGAACCCAGCAGTGGGACTTATAAGTAAATATTGACTGCAGGTGTTTTTAGATATACCGTGAATCTTTTATAATAACACATTTTATAACGTTACCAATGTTGTTGTTGTAATCTTCTTGTCACATGTTCAAATATTTCAGGACTTATTTCCGCAGTATAAAATACTCAAGTATCAAATATTTACTTAAGCCCTAAGTAATATATATAACATTTTTTATGTTGACATAATTAAAAAAAAAACAGTTTTCGTCGACAATTACCATAAAAACCTATTTTATATAATAATATTGTATAATATTTTTTTTGTTACTTATATCTATAAAAATAGGAGCAAACGCAGTTAATTTTGGATGTTCGTGGATTATTTATGTAAAAAAATATAATGAGACACAATCAGATCGAATCGACATTTCAATATATATCCAGATCAAAACAGGCACCCGACACTTCAAGTACTTAAGCTAGATTGTCTTTGTTTCGTACTGTGGAACAAACGCGGCGAATGTTGAATTCTCAACTTGTTTAGCGTCGACTCCAATAAATCCTCTTCCAAGTGGATGCTTGCAACTTCGCAGAACTGCACGTTGCGGGCTATATTGTGGACTCATAAATCTAATGCGGTGAAGTATGCGAACGTTCCTAAGTATATCATTCAATGTATTGCAAATAAATATATATGAACATCTGTCCCGAACTGGGTGCGTTAAAATCAATGTTACACGTCATGTTTGGTATTATGATTTGAAAAGCATAGAAAAGCGCAGTGGGATATACGGCAAAATTACAATATTACGGCCTCGTTTTCTCCGGGTCACCACTGCGGGGTCACCATTATCTCCTTACTGGGTGCGAGGCCGTAAATTAAATCATCTTAGACTGTATGGTTTCTTATGGAATTATAGATGAAGCGGTTATATCTTATATCGAAAGAGTGCAAGGAGACGTAATGCGTAAGTAGAACATGTGATACATAAGTTAGGGTGACTACACAGTCGTTGAATATCGAAGTAATTGATATGTCGACTATTTTTGTACGAAGTATTTATAAGTTTGCGTATTTTATAAATTAAGTATTTTGCAAATTAACGACCCGGTTGTGTTGTTGATAGTCTCGGGTTCGATTACTGACCGGAGCAGATATTTATGTGATAGATTAATGGTTGTTCTCGGATCACGGATATTAATGATGCCTAATTAGTGTTGTTCATACCACCCGCAACATAAGAAATCGTAGTGCGGGGCTATGAGTGTCTACGCGTTTATTTTTTTTTGTTATTCATCATACCAATCAATCTCACAAAAATGTTTTTCAGAATTTCCATCTTTTTATTTGTGCGTTTATTTTCATTCTTCCCATAAACGGCTCAACTCATATAAGTCATACTCGTTGGAACTTGGAACTGTTTGAAAAATTTCATGCAAAGAACGGAAGTTATAATAAGGTAAGAGCACACTGATCGTCGTTTGACGAGGGTCCCGGTGACTGGACACCTGCGCGCGGCACGTCACGATCAATGACCGGCTATTCACAAATGAGACACGAACTTAAAATGGGTTTTATAAAATTTATTTTCGTTGACAATGCCACCTTCAAAAGAGGCCCTTCAAACGATGTGAAAACCGACGTCATTTATAATATCGAGGACAAGTCTTGAATGGTTTACTTTGTAATTTCTTTTTTACCGGGAAATGTTCTTCCTTAAGTATTATTAAATGATTGTAAAGTTTTATTAAAGATAAATTTGATCAATGCTATCTTTGTGTGAAATAAATAAACGCTTACATACTCACACTCTCTTAATAACATTCTCTGTTTCGCGAGTGATATGGACAACACAAATTAGACACCACTAACACCCATGACCCGAGAACAAACATTTATCTGTGACACAAATACGTGTCACAGTCGTCGTCATACTCATCATATCGTTATAGCATTGTAAGGAAGAATTCTGAATTCGCAGAATTCTAGAATTCTGCCAAGAGGAACAGCGTCGTGCGGGAAAACTTAACTCCCCCATGTTAAAAAGATATCCGAGTGGAAGATAGAAAGTTAAGGTTTGTGATGATGGCTCTCCTACTCTCTCTCCTAATCTACTCAGAGCCATGTTTAGAATATAATAAACAAACATTCTATGATACTTATTCCAATGCAAGGGCTAAATATTGTTTTCACACTTCAAATTAAATAATTTATTGTCACATTGCATAGTATTCTGTTTTCGAAATGACTACCAAAAAATTAAGACTTTAAATAAAAGCTTTTATTTAACTTGCAATGTTTGTTAGGGTCAACTTTGCGAGGTGAATTAGAACTACTTCTAGTCCTATGTAGTTGAAATTTGTCACTTTTCGTTAGTTTAAAAAAAAATTCTTTTGACTGCTATAGTTAAGGTTGGCTCAAGACAAAGGAACTCCTCAACGGTGAAAAGAACAGTTACATATTTTGCAGTATAAAAACATGTTTTTAGTTTTTGAAATTTTAAATTTATTACAATACTAGGAAGGCTTGTAGCAGAGTAGAGTCAATTTTCCCCGGGTTGGATTTTAGGAACCTCTTGAAGGCTATACGAACTTCATCTCATGTAGAATTGAACAAAGAATTTTTACCGAGAACAGACAATAAACAAGACGGCGAAGAATTCGCAACAGATTTAACTTTTAAAAAGTTCCAAACTTCTCAGCTCAGACCTTTCGGCACTTCACTATACACCTTTTGTTGAGTAGTGGTGCCAAGCACGACACATGTGTTAACCAACTCTATGTGTAAAAATACAACGTAAAAATCATTGAAGGCATTGATATTATATTAACTATAATATTGTTCGAATCGGTGATAGCCTTGTGGTTTGGACTGTGGTTTCCCGAACGTGCAGCGTGAGTTCTAAACCTGCGCGCACCTTGGATTTTCGAAAAGTTATGTGCGTATTACAAGTTAATTATCACTTGCGTTAGTGAAGGAAAACAACGTGACAAAACTTGCACATCTGAAAGTTCTCCATAATGTTCTCGAAGGTATCTAAAGTCTGCCAAGTCGCCCTTGGGCAGCGTGGTGAACTATGGCATGTACCCTACACATTGTGAGAAGAGACCCGAGCCCAGCAGTTATGGGTTGTGATGATAATATTCTTTACTTATAAATCTTAAAACGGTAGATACTATATTATCTATGCTACGAGGAATAACATCTAATGAACATTTTCATATCAGTGCTAATTCTGCATACTGCTCTTAAAAATATGTGAGTAAGTTGCATTAAAACTTTGTAATATATGAGGCTATTTTCTTTTCAATTTCTTAAAACCCTTTTATCATTAACAAGCTGCACGTCGAGGCAGAAACTGTCGTAAAAGTGTAAATAACTTACATCACTCGAAGCAAACGAATCCACTCCTTAAAATTATTCACCACCACGAACCCCGGTCAGAATCGATAACCCTTGAAACTAACAAATTGAAAATTACCGAGCGCTTGAATTATGAAATGTTCTAGCCGAGTTGTAATTGAATTAGGTGAATTATCTAAATTCCAAATAAGTTCTGTTCTGTTTCGAGTGTAGAAATTTCCAGCTTAACACAGAAGTTATTTTGTTTTAATAAAGAGGTACTACAATAGAAGCGTTGTTGGGTATAACAATTTGGACGGATTTGTTACAAGGAAATCTATAGGTATGTATCTATGTAATGATATGAAGGGGGTAAAATTATTCCATATTTTTAATAGATAAAGTTTACACAGATAAGAAATGCAGACGATAAATTTTATGTAATCCGTACTAATATTATAAATGTGAAAGTGTGTTTATTTGTTTGTCCTTCTTTCACGAACAACGGAGCGTTGGTATGGTATGATTTTTGGTTTGAAGATAGTTTGTAGGATGCAGAGTACCATAGACTGCTTTTTACTGCAAAAAACATATAATTTCTCTGGGAAGATCTATAATATAAATATTTTAACCAAATTAAAAAAAATGTCAATCAATAAAGCGTTGCCTAGCAACCAATGAGAGAAAGGAATCGACATCGTTTCTTCCTTGCGAGTGAAGTCACGGGGAACATGTAGTATGTAAAACATATACATTTTATACAAAAAAAAAAAATGTCAAAGAACTGTTATGTTTTGCCACACTGAATTACAGTTAAAGTCGATTACGTAAACACGTAAAGATGTACAGTACAGTACGTATTTCTTGTCTGTTTGTTATACGATTATTTTGTTTAGTAACTACTGAGAAAAGCATGCCAGTGTTACCAACAAAAACAATGGAATTATATTCCACGGTTCGTGATGGTAAAGCTTATTTAAAGTGCCCAATAATATTTTAATATTGAGCTTGACTTGCTTTTATTATGTTAAGGAATTATAGATCAAAATAATTTAAACCGTTGTTTAAATCTGATAAATAATTTAAGAGAAAAGCGAATACTTTTAAAAGTGATTATGACAAACAAAAGTAAGTTTAAAGTTTTTTTACTGTACAAACACGCACACAACACAAATAAATTTAGAATCGTTTTGAAATTTAAAATAATTTAATGATACATATCATAAATACATTTCTGCCTGTACAGTGTGAACGGTCACCAATTTGGATTAATTTATAATATGGTATTGTTGCTACGTTAGTTGCCATAGTAACCGTTGTTATAGCAACGAGTGGACAGGTTTATGTATTTTGATATTGTCTGGGTACGTAACCTTAAGCTAGATTCGATGAAGATTTACGTTATCACGACAAGCCGAATTCAAATATTTTATTCGATTTTGTATACTGTACAAGCAGCATTAGAGTAGCGTAATACTGACCACACATTTTTACTATAGAAAGATATATTTAAAATAAATAAAAGTTAGCATATACAATACACGACATCCAACTCTACTATTGTTAGTTACAAAGATTATTTCAAACATAATAAATAAATAGCAGAAGCTTATCGATGACTACGTAAAATTGATAACTGACGAACCCAATAGCTCGAAGGACCAAAAATTGTAAGGTGATTTCTTTTTTTTTGTCCGATTACAGAAACTATCCAGTAATAGGAGCGGCAATGCTTGTTTTTCAAGTGTTTTAAATACAAAATCTTTACTAAGAATATCAAATATCACAGTAGATATTCCGATGTTAATATAATGTACGAGTATATATATCAACAGATTCTCTCCGCTTATTTCTTCGATCAGAAAATAAACGAGAAATATCTTGGCGAGAGAAATCGGATATAAACGAAGATTGAGGTATAAACTTGTTTGCTCCGGCATAAATCTTGGTCCGAAGGCTGTGTGCCGGAAATCAGGAATTTGTACATCATATCCGGTGTACAACGCTGACATCCTCCCTGCGTGCGTCACATCCGCTCGGGGCAATGTCGTTCAGTAAGTGCTTATATTGTTACACACTTGACAGATAATACGGGTATTACATTTATTTATGAGTCGTATATAAAAATAAATAGGGCAATAAAACGATACTTGGTGGTAATGATCAATTTAAAAGAATCGTTGAAGATTTTTGAAGCCAAATTCTGTTAACGTTGTTGGGAGAGATTAAAAAGAATGTCATGATTCAGTGATACGTTTTGAAAAATAAAAATAAGTAAATAATGTCTTAAAATAGCTTTAATAAAAAAAAAAAAAAGATTCAGAACGTATTATGCTACTACATGTTGCCCGCGACTTCGCACACGTATGAGAAACAAACAACGATAAAAAGATTGTCAATTCCTTTTTTATCACTGGTTGCTAGGCAACGCTTGTTTTAGACACTTACTTGAATTTGGCTAAAATATACATCGTGATGAATCTTTTCACAGACTGAGATATTTATTGGAATTAAATAGTAGCCTATAGTACTCGTCGTCCTTCCAACTACCTCCAAACCAAAAATCGTACCATAGCGACGCTCTGTTGCGCCGTGAAAGACGTACAAACAAACACTGTCGCATTTATAATATGAGATGGATTAATTATTTTTTATGTAATTAGCCGACAAACAATCAGACTACCTGTAAGTTGAATAACAACCTTTACCTATGGCTACCAGTAACACCTACAGCATTATTAATATGACTCCGGCCGTTTATGACGCACGGACTCCCGTTATTATATAAGCTCTCTGAACAACAGCAGTCTGAAACAAAAAATATGTCACTGGGCAATAGCTAAGTAATACAAGTATCAGTCTTAAATTATTCAAATGTTTACAATTAAATAAATAAATAATAATAGCTAACACATTCATACCCCGTGTAGGATTCCGTGTGTCGTGGGTGGAATGGAAAACACAAATCACTAACACCCATGACCCGAGATTAAATATTTATCAGTCTCATAAATATCTGCCCCGGCCGGGAATCGAATCCAGGACCCCTCGCTTCGCAGGCAGGGTCACTACCAACCAGGTTGCAAGGCCGTCAAATTAATCGAATTGAATAGAATTACATTGTTTATTTTCATTAATTTAATTATGTTGTGAGTATATTTTTAACATTACTCTAAATAAAACTTAACATTAGTAGTACACTTCAGGGTAATACACTTCCGTCTCTTTTAAACTTCTTTATTCAAACGTAATTTTGTGTACTTAAAAGATGATCAAGTTGGTTGTTGGAAGAAGTAAAGGATACCAAAGGGTCTAAACTCACTATTAAATTACAAAGTCCCCATAACTTTTCACTCTTAATTCGATTATACCGTTGGACTGGTACAAATTGTGTTAACATCGAGAGATCACAAGACTTATCCAGATTTCATTTGGATAATTGAATGAGGATCTATTCTTGCCGAGAAAAGGTTCGACACGAGTGAATAGAGGTGGGGCCACTAAACGTGATGTTTATTACAACGATATTGTTGTCAAATAATTGAAACCATAGTGTATTTGCATATTTCTAACATTTTTATTTCTTATATATATTTTTCAATTGTAC
Organism: Calpodes ethlius; assembly: GCA_018251375.1. Lineage (NCBI taxonomy): Eukaryota > Metazoa > Arthropoda > Insecta > Lepidoptera > Hesperiidae > Calpodes > Calpodes ethlius. Next base: position 6,115 of record DWPA01004016.1, on the reverse strand, counting down.
TTAAATTTAAAAATTTAAAATGTAGCGCACTATTATTATATCTAAAGAAAAAATATACAATAAAGCACAATAATAAATATCTAACCAAAAAAAAAAATAATATAATTAAATTTGTTTCAAATTATTTTTAATCGATTATTGTTTCAAATAAAAATTAAGTAGGTACGCGAGTTTTTTTTTTTATTTTGGCAAGTGTACTGTTTTTGACAAACACGTCTCTTAAGAACATCAATCTTACTCACTATAAAACGTAATAAAATCACCAGAACTTAACAACGTAATACTTATAGGCTACACAATATTATCTTAAAATAAATAAATAGCTTAAAATACTAAAAACATGTTTTTCTAATGCAAAAAAGTAACTGTGTTGTTCAATTTAAGCTATTCTTTTATTTAGAGCCAAGCTTGATCCTCGTATTTTCATACGTCATATAATTTGTCATGCTTGTCATAAAAATGTATTGTCGTCGAAATTAATACGCTGTGTTAGTATGGATAAAAAGTAGTTCTTATTCAGCTTAAAACATACAAAAAATCTAACAAATATCACAAGCTAAATAACAGCTTTTAAACTCAAACTTTAAACTTAAATACATTTCATCAGCCCTCCCGTTCTCTGGCTGCGATTCGGAAAACGCTGAGTCGCGCTCGATCCTTCCGAGGTGTGATTAATTCCGCACGCTTACCTTATCCTGTTCCGTATTAGCGTTCGCTAACCTTTTCCGGCGTAACGTAACAGCACACAATGGAAGCTCATTGTACATTTTTCAGGGTTCATGTTCATTATAAAATGACAATTGTATAGTCTTATGTAGGTAGTAAATGCCTATTGAGCTAGAATTTTGATTTCCAGCAGGGTTAAGAAAGAGCAGCTTCATCATCACGTGACACATAACTGTCTCACTGCTGAGCTTGGATCTCCTTAGATATTGTGAGGTATACTGGCCATAGTTCGATATGCTGGCCAAGGGCGGACTTTACACATCTTTGGAAAACTCTCGGATGTGCAGGTTTCCTCACGATGTTTCCATTCATCGAAGCAAATTCTCCAGTACGAATGGCGAAGGACTTAGTGGTCAACCGAAGTGATAAAAAAATGTGTGCCGCTCATAGGTTTTTCAATATGCTTTATTGATTGATGTCTATAAATAAATAACCTATCACACTCATAGATCCATTTTATGTTTAACTGTGTCATTTGTAACATACAAAATATACAAACATAAGAGCACACACATTCTATATTGAGAATAGATAAACTCATCCTTCAAATTTCTGGTTTGCTGGGAATAAAACCAAGGATGCTCTAACTGACACTAAATAAACAATAATCTAAATTCAACCTTAAGTTCTTCAACATACGTAAGTAATTGGAAAAAAAATCAATTGCCCGTTTTAATTTTGTTTATCAACAAATAAGCAGATGTTATATCTTGTGGTTACTGGTCACTTCCATTCATAACACTAATTCATTAAAGTATTCACGCATATATTACGGGCAAAGAAGACAGATGAAAGAAAGAACTAAGACCAGAGTCCAAATGTTGAATTACCGTCTGAAATGAGACAAAGTATATAATTTGACGGCCCCCTAGTCTAGTTGGTAGTGACCCTGCCTACGAAGCGAGGGGTCCTGGGTTCGATTCCCGCCTGGGGCAGATATTTATGTGACAGATAAATATTTGTTCTTGGGTCATGGGTGTTAGTGACGTGTTATTAATGATGTCCATGCCACCCGCGTCACAGGGTATGCTATTGCGGGGGTATGAGTGTGTTAGCGTTTATTTATTTATTATTAATTGTGAAAACGATACAAACTTCATTACATTAATTTCATGTAACTTAACGCGGCAAAGTGCAGGCTTCTACTCACTTCGATTTCACAGCACGTCATTTCACCGAACAGTGTTGTTCCACGCAGCTCTCGTAGCGGGGTCTAATTAACTGGCAGTCAACAGCAGCGCGCCTTCAGACAGAACCAATTATTCGCCTATTAGTTCCGCGAACTATGGGCTGGACGTAAACGGAGAACCTATGAAATAGGTTCGTTAATTTTGAAGGTTCAATACGTTTATATAATTAATCCTTAAAATTATTGTTGAGGTGCAATTAATTTCGGAAAATGAAAAGTATTATATAGTATGACGACGAAATACTGACAAATATTATTATAAATCAGAGAATTTAATGCTTGAAGTGATCTAATGGTCTACGGTGAGCACACTCACTCAGTCTTTCCGTTAATGATTAAGTTAAAATTGTTATCCAGTTCGATGTCCCCTTGCAGGTATGTAGAGAAGACACGTCTCCTAGTTCCTAAAATGATCCTTTTAACTCTTCGACATACTTGAATCCAATCAATACTAGTGCATTTTGCTGAACGCTAACCGAAGCTATAGTAGTTAGTTAATAGGAGGGCGTACTATAGGTCACTGAGCCGAGAGGTCGTTCAGATTAATCTCGATGATACCTGATAGTCGTAGATGTCTACCTATCATCTATCCTCACTCTATAATTAACTCTGAAATATCTTGTTTCAATTACATTTATGTAATACAAGGAAAGATTTTCTGTGTGGACAAAATACGTGGAAACCAAAAAGTTCACATATGAATTCCTGAAGAAAACGCATTCTCCAAACAAACATTCATGCCTTATTGTACCCTTTTAAAGCTTTATTTTTACCAAAAATGTAACCATGTCCATCTTCTGGTTCTAAGCTACCTCCCCACCAATTTTCAGCTAAATCGGTTCATTCGCTCGTGACTTATAAATAGTGTAACTAACACGACTTTCTTTTATTAATATAATTATAAATTATATATGTAGATGTATCGCGATGAACACTTAACATTCAGTGACTCGTGTACTCGGTGAACAATTTATATTAAAAATTAAAGGGTATTTTAGAAACACGTCTATTGACATATTATTGAGAAATTATGACGTATCCATTCAAATAGATATTTCGTTCGTTATTATGCATCCTGTATTTTGAATACCCTGTTATTTCAAACGACATACGTAACGTATTTCTATATAGTAACCACTCCTTTCATTTTCGTATTAAGTGCATATTCATTCAAAGAGCTTTCCCCATAGAGGGACATTAAAGCGAACTCTTAATATACCCCTCGTATTCATATCTGTGGGGAAACCGTCAAAACCTACGACTAATTACGAGAAATCGATCGACCGACGCGCACGTTAATCCTTTGCTGATATACCCTAGGGTGCAGGGTTGTCACGCGACTAGACCCTGTAAAATTAATCCCATTATAATAACATTTACTGGGTGTATAATCTACAATAGTTTAAATTTTCATAAAATTACAAATATTGCAGAATGTGATAATGCATTAATTTTGAGATGAAATTATTGTCTAATGATATTTTGTTGTAAAACACTTAAGTATGTGATTATTTCCTATGTTCCTTCTTTTGTTATTTTCCTCGTCTTATACGTAATCTTAACTTATCTTAAACTTTTCTGTTACGACACACAGTTTTCTCGTGATAAGGATAGTAAATGAGCTTGCAATGCCACTATGCCTGACTGTCCGTGGATATCTGTGGCAAACCTTGAATTGAAGGTTTGAGGTAACAGAGACTAATCTGAATTAATATAACTGATCAATTCATCGCTATATTTTTGACCTCATGTATTCTTTAATGGTTTCAACGACTAATCGAATCAGGCTGTTAAACTCGGTGGATGTTTGGGATAGATGTTTGATGACTCAACTACTACCCTTTCTACAGTTTTATGTCCATGCGTAGCATGGGATAGTGGCGACTGTTACAAAAAAGGCTAATTATCCAATAAAAAAAGGCCACGACGACTATATTTGATTTAGATATTAGCCTATTATAAAAACAATGATCGCAACATTGATTAAAAAAGATTTAATAATTCTTTATAATTTATTTATACTTTATAATTACATTATTACATCAGTTTTGGCAACCCTACCTCAACTAGACATCAAAGAGTAAGTCTGGCACTAATCCTGGCAAGGGGCTAGGGGATAATTAACGGTCTCAGACTGCTTAGCATTGGTCGCCTGTTTTCTTTTATTTTAACCCCGTCTTTCTAAGCAAGAGCTAAATATACTTTAGAGGTAGGATGTGAATTAAGTATTGTACTTCGTAATTTTTAATGACTTACAGGAATAAGTGAACGTGAATAAAATAAGCTGATACAACAATTTGTTGTTACAGCTACAAATATGTTTTACAATTCAACAAATATGGAGGATTATTATGAAATATTATTTCGATACAAGAGTTAGTGAACCATGCAATAAGGATTGAACATTATTTTGATAAATAATACATTTGGCGAATATAATTAATGATGTTGAAATATGATAAGACTGACAGGAATAGCGGCTACAAATTGTATTTTATTTTAATTCACGTTAGCAAATGTTTAATGTTTTACCTAAATAGTATTAATTAGTATTATGAAGATAATATTATTTTACCTATAAATGTTCACGATTAGTGTTTTATTATTTTCAAAATACGAGAACTAAATCTCCACACAACTCTTACAAACATGTTGTTAGATATTGAAATTTGCTTTCGAGAATCAGTCTTTGTATTTTGATAATAAAAATATAACCATTTTTAGTATGTTTTAGCCATTTTATAACGGATGCCATACTTATAGCCTGTTTTATAATACGTAGCAATGAGAATATGGGCATTATACTATTTGGTTTGTTACTAACCCCCATAAACAAGTTATTGTTATAACAAACATAGTAAAAAGAAGAGAATAAAAAAAGAAACAAAAAAGGAGTAACGAAAAATAAATAAATACAAGCATAGTTAAGTATAACTAAAAGGTTTTAATATTTACCAAGGTAAGTAAGTAACCTGAAAAATCTCTGACCTTGCGGTGCAACTACAAGTCCTCAGGAAAAACGACCCTGAGGCCAAAAAGGACAGAGAAAGTAACGCGGAGCTATATGTCAAAAAAAAGTAAAGTGCTATTTAAAAATAAGGCAAAAAAGACACGGACAAATCCTCTGTGGAGATGTAGTTTTACTTAAAAAAGCCCGTATTCAAAAACAATACTTTGAGGACTCACAGGGAAATGGATCAATAGTTTACATATCCATCCTTTCCTTTTATTTCACTGTGAAACCTCATAATATTGTATATCGAATACGAGGATAAATTTTGTAATATGTACTGAAGAAAACTTAAAGTAATGTTGAGTTTAGCAGTTATAGCCTAATGGTTCAAATGTTGGTGAGGGTTTGATCTCGATTCCTGCACGACCCCCTGATTTTCAAAATAAGTTATGTACTATCGACCAAATTGATTCATGACCCACCATATGATTATTTTCCTTCAGCCACTCAAACGAAATTAGGTCGAAATTCGCCTAAACATTTATTGTCTTAGAAACTGACTTGTTATTATTTTATATGACACTGACAGTTACTGATTTCACTGACTTTGCTGTCTTTATAAATATCTTTATCGGCTTGTATTGGTACGTTGCCGTTAAAATGAAAAATTTGTTAACATTGCCAATACCCAATTATAAAAAAAATACTGTTGGGAACATTTCCCAAGTCATTTTCAATTATGAAATACTATATACGTAATTTTCGTTCTTTATTCCATTAATTATCTTTTGCCATATTGTTATAATAACAAGATTTAGATAGATAATATTTAGCATTTTTTTGGAAATTTCCTGAAATGTCTTATACCGGGTTTGTCGCTAACCTTGTCTTTAAAAATTAAATAAATACCCGTACTTTATTGTTAAATAAATACCCGTACGAAGGCAGTGATAGCCTAGTAGTTCGAACGTTGGTTCCTTGAACGTGGGGGCGTGAGTTCGAAACCTGCACGCACCTCTAATTTTCAAAAAGTTATGTGCGTATTACTAGTTAATTATCACTTGCCTCGGCGAAGGAAAACATCGTGAGGAAACCTGCACGCCCGAGAGTTCACCATAATGTTCTCGAAGGTGTGTGAAGTCTGCCAATCCGCATTAGGCCAGCGTGGTGGACTATGACCTATACCCCTCACCTCGTGAGAGGAGACTCGAGCCCAGCAGTGGGACAATTATGGGTTGTAATGATGA
>DWPA01004015.1:0-13325 GCA_018251375.1 Calpodes ethlius | reverse complement strand
GCCACAACTTTCTTCTGACGTCACCGATGCCTCTATGTCCCAAGAGTTCGAAAAACCACGGTATTTTTAATATGTTTCAATTGCAGTTCTAGGCCGTAATAAACAAAAATAATATTACCTCTACTTTCTTAAAAGTTACATTAGTTGTTTGTTCTGCTTATAATCCTTTAAATTGTCTGAAAATGTCCCATGTGTATTGTTAAGAGACAAGAGCGCAGAGTTCAAGGCGACGCCGGCAAATACACAGAGAAAGTCCAAGATAACTGTTAGTTTGTTACTGCTGACCTGTATAGCTAAGGCTGTAGTGGAGAGGGCTCCGAAGCTACCATCAGCATGCTGCTGTCTAGCGAGCCCCGCCATGGGGCGGCGCACGAAGTGCAGCAGTGAGCGGTGTCGGTGGTCCTGCACCACGCAGCGGAGCGCCAGTATCACCATTGAAATCGTATCTGCACGAGTCACAAATATCACAGAAAAAGTCAATTTAAAACCATGTTTAAACATTTGTGTATGAATGAACTTTGATTTCCCTGTTTTCCCTATTGCTTAAAAGTGTTTTTTTTAAACTTGTTGAGGCTCATTTATCTGTGTTATATCAGAAACATTTATCGGCTGTGCAACCTGTCAGTAAATTTAAGGTTTCAATTGAGTAAACATTCTGTTATAAGCGCGAATTTCCTTTAAGGTATTAGAAACGTGATCAATCGAATTAATCTAACTGCAAGTGCGATCAGTAGTTGGATAGATGATCACTGGTAAAATACTTTAAGCAATTTTGAGCTTCGGTAATATTAAACAGTTGTTAAAAACTATTATTGTTAAATAGCAGTCGTTAAGTCGCGTCGGAGGCCTTAGAGTGGCATAACAACTTTCGACGCTAGAGTTGGCCAATCCTTCACTAATATGCAGTGAATCAGCTTCATATACAAGTAATCAACTAAATAATGAGTTAAAATCAACAATAATAAATTACATTATATTTAAATATCCTTCAAAAGATATGAATAATTCTAAATTTATTATCCCGCGTAGGCTATTACAAACAAGTCCTTATTAATTAAAGCTGAACCCTTGTTCTGTTAAATGTTTATTTAAAGGTACCTACACGATACAAAACTACGTAATATATCATATCCACAATTATATTAATGTCAGGCTCAAATACACAGAGTAATTAATATTGGGTACTTTACACAGTTATTTCAGGCAAATAAACAGCACAGTGTAATTGGTTAAAGCTTACAATCTGGGACTACATCAAAGACTGAGTGATTTGTCGAGTTGTCGTTTGTGATTCGTGTTGCCTTTGGATTTCTGCATCAAGGAGTACTGTATTTGCAAAAATATTATATTTTTTCTGTAAAACCTGTAAAAATATTCTCTAAAATTGAAGCCTGTTTTCAGTAAGGTTTATTTTGGAACGAAGTTCGCATTTGTAATTGCCGCCTCATGCAATTATTTAGTTATTGACAACAAATTTTAAATTTCACAGTTGTACGGTATACGATCCGGACAAATATATTTGCACGTAGGAAACAGGCGGCATTAGCCTGATATTTAATGGCTGCTATTTTAGGCACCTGTTACTGATCACAGAGGAATTTTGACTTTTACATAAACATGTTATTGCTCCTGGAATACACAACATGGTAACAAATGTTTTAGTTTTTTTCTATTTAAATAGGAATTAGTGCGAATATATTAATTGTCTAAGTATACTATTTTTAACAGTCAGTAATATAAAACACTTTAAATTTATAGTGATTAAACATATTCTTCGGCTCCAGTACCTATATTCGTTCTGCTTATTCTCCATTGACTCTCTCGAGGCTTAGTTAGTCCTTTGGATGAAATTCTGTTTCTCACTCATGTGTAAAAAAAATATTTGACCCCTACCGAGGCTATGATCAGCTGCAGCATTGGCAATGTCCAGCAGTCTGCGGATATGTCGTCGCCGGACGTGGGCAGCTGAAGAGCAGGCAGCGAGCGTAGCATATGCGAAGTCCAGGTCATGAGGCGGTTCGCGGTGCAACAAAGAAGCCACCAGGTCTCGTCCATGGAATGACCGAGGGTCCTTGCACAGCGCGCCCAGGGCTAGCGTGTAGGCTGCTAAGCGGCTCAAAGGTGGCGGGGACTCGTGGTGCCTGTGAAGATGACTTGTCAAACGATTGACCTGTATCATGACGACACTTTTGGTAATCACCCTGCCTGTCGAAAGAAAGGTAATAGTTTCCATTTCCATATTTAGTGCCGACGGAAATGATCTAACAATATTGATAACTAATTTTTGACCATATTCTGTAAAACTTACATAAAATTTAGCATTCACGCTTGAAGAAAAAATAGCTGTTTTCATGTACCTTCAGCACCTGATTTTTATTTATTAATTGGCAGTTAGGACGAAGTATTTGGATATCTTTAAAGACTATACTAATTAAATAATATACAAGTATTTCGATTCGTAGAAAATCTTGTGCTAAGGTCTGGTGTGCTGGGATCTTGGGCTATGATAGTTTATGGTTATTAGTGAAATGTTTTACATGTGTTCACCATCCCATCTGTGACTGTAACTATTCTACACGAGTTTTATTTATTTGACCTTTATCAACCACAATAAAATATCGAGTACAAATGGCGAGATTAATGCTCAATGCATTCTCTACCAGAGATAAGATACACATACATACTGATACCTTCATTCTAAGTATACACATAATACACATATGTATATATAAATACGTATATAGCTATATACATATACGTAAGTATGGAGATGTTTATTTATTTACCTATTTGTATATGTACACAACGCTAGAGATATCAATACTAAGTTTTTGAAAGTTAATTCAATACGTGGCAAAGCAACTCATAATAAAATCTAGACGTTGTTGTTCATGCTCCGGTTACGTTATTTGAGTGAGATGTTTTAAAACATTTTATTTTTTCCATTTTTTATATTCATAGAGAAGGTTTTTTCCGAATAGCTAAGGACAAAAATTGTTAAGAATAAAAAAAAAAAATAGTAAAGTAAATTTATTTCATTGGCAACATTTTTTGGCAAACGTTATGGTTTGAGAAGAAAATATTCCGAAAGTCCTATCGTCAGCATAATGTGATAAAAATGGGAAAAGACGGATAAAGTTTGAATTTTCCATCTCTGAATTTACTCTACAGAGTAAAGGGAGCGGGAAAAGGGACTTTAAATACTTGTTAAATACCAAAGTTTACTGAAACTTGTGCGGTACGCGTACATACGTAACTCACAGACCAACTAAATTTCTCGAGTGAAGGAACCAAGCTATGTAAATTGATTACTACTTCAACGGGTGGAGTGTATTTGTTTATGCGTTAGATATGTAACGTGGGACTAATTAGCAACTGAATTACTTATAAAACAGTTATTTAAACAACTAATCAAATAATAAGCATAATAGGACTAAACATTATAAAACCTTCATCATTCACGTTCTAAATCAAAACTTCGTAGAGATAAAAATTACCCACATTTTTAGTTTTATATTTTCATCTTATCTTAATATTTTTTTAAGGTTTAAATATTTCAATCGATACTAAGATTTCGAAGAAAATAACATTGATAAAAGTAAATTTTCTTTCATTATTATCATCCGAGCTAAGTGAAAGTCATCTATTAAGAACCATGTTCAAAATTAAAATAACGAAATTAAAAACGTTAATCACAAAATCTAAATATTATATTACTTTTCATAACGGGAGTGTATTGAAAAACGTGGGTACTCATAATTAAAACGTATGCCAACGATGTTACAAGCAAGAACCTTCTTAATGATGGTGTAGTGAGGATCAGAATACAGTTATAAATCGCTGCGCAGGCAGACAGTGATAAAACGCTAAATTAATCTGTATTGGGAATATACCCAATTTGTATTATTACCAGGCTGGCAAATAAAAATAATAATAACAAATTTGTACAACAAAACTATGAACTCTTGTGGTTTTTGTGTACTTTCTCGCGTATAAATTTCACTGTCGGGCCGCCCTCTACGAATTATTGAAGCATTCTCACAAAGGAAAATTTAATTAATTCATTCATACATACGTGCCTGTAATTACCATCGAACCATAATTTTTTAGTAAACTTAATTTTAATTAATGTAATTGGTAGAGAAATATTATGTACCTATTTGTGTAGTTATTATACTGTAATATTCTGTTGTTACTTTTATTTTGCAAAAAAGCCGTTACTTGGGATACGGTATATAAAGACTTTATACGCAGATCATAGTAATATCTAATACATTACTATGATATGTTATCACATGTTATCACTTGTAACTTGAAATGAAAATAAGGATGTAAGGCAATCCGGTTAGATGTTCTTAAGCCTCATTATATCTGTTATCTAATTCTATCTCCTCATCGTGTATAACTTATGAGCCAACTTCTTTCTTTTAAAAAGCTCCAAGACTGCATGTCTCTGTATGGTCTACCTTAATCTCGTCAAATATTATACGATGTGAAAGAATGCCAAAATCAGAATGCCAAAACGTGTGTGTAAAGAATGCCAAAACCATCTTACCGATTTTATTTACCAATAGATGGTGCTGTAATCAATTTAACTAGTTATTAGATACATTCAAATATCTCCATGTTCAAAGTTTTCAAAGCGATTCGCTCGACAACGCTTATTCATCAACTCGCTTGAAGCTGGCGTTCTCTATCTACCATTCCACATAATGCAATAATAAATCTTTAAAATAAAGTTTTTAACGTTATCTCTTACTTAGACATCATGAGTAGGATCTCTATCTCCATCTGCTTTGCTGACAGCTGCATCTCCAGTCCCTGCTGTTCAATTTCCTTACCGGTGTTGTTCGCCAACTGCAATTATATAGTGAGTATCAGAACGTATCCATTCTTATATTTTAAGTTTCTCAGAATCCTCACATTTGATTGGTCCTGTTCCATACCAGACACTGTAACTAGTATTAGGTAATACTACTGTAACTGGTGGTACTCCCCATTGAATGAAAGCCTTCAGAAAAATACTTATTTCGGTCTTTTATGTGACACACATATCAGTCCTTGTTGCTTGTATTTGTTCGTATAGCCCGCAACACATTAAATTAAATTGTATAGGTGAGAAAATTGGGGCGTTTATTTAATGACCTGAGATAAACCTGAGAGAGAATGATAGAATACCTATTCTCAAATTCTCCTACCTGCAACGTGAGCATAACATGGTGGGTATCATTTCCCCAGCCCCAGTCAGGCTGACGGTTTTGTAGCAGATACTGCAGCGCCTTCTGTATCGCCTGCCCCTCGTTCAAGGTCTCTGTTTCCCATTGGCCCTCAGCGATGGTAGTTGGCGCCGATGTAGTCGTCGATGCTCTGGTTACCAATGTCGTCGGCGGCTCCGTTTCTTAGACATTGAAATTTGAATTGTCACATTAAGGACACTAGGTTTCTTTGAGTTTTGATTTGGAGATTAAAATGAATCTAACTATGTTCGAGTTAATGCTAACCTTCCCTACGCGTGGTGCATTTTCTAAGCTATTGGATGAGGCAGTGACAAGATGTTTTTGTTCTGAAAGGGTCACGAGTTCTGTGTAATCTTGGTTAATCGCCACATTACTTCGGTCGTTAATTGCTATTCTAATACTCAGTAAGAATAAAAAAATCTTGTGGTATTCTTAAAATAATCCGACTGCAAAGTCGAAGGATTACCTAGTAAACGACGGTGAATTTAAACAACCTTGCTTTCGTCAGTAAACATGAGTAATTAAAGACATCATAGGGTCCAGTCAAACGAATGGTATCAAGATTTAAATGACAGTTATAAGCATGATTTACCAGTTTGACCATAGACAGATGTCAGGATGAGCAGGACATAAACAGTTGATTGGTGCCAAAACATCGTGAAGATCTGAAACAAAAAATAATTAAACTCATAACTTATTTTGGATCAACTTGATATTAACTTCAATGTTTCTAAGAAAAGTAAAGCACCGTATTACATAATTCTCTTATGAAGAAGCCCTCGCTCAGCCAATATATTTTAGTTTATACTGTGGCATATTAAGAAAAGGTTCGATACCATTAAAGGCAAAGTAATAGGCATGATACTGTTATTGTATTTTGCTCACATGATGTCATTAAATAAGCACATAAATGTTGTCCTTTACGACTAAGGCAATATGCTTGTAACAATTTTAATGTCGTCATTAAATTATCTATAAAGTGGTAGTTATCTGAAAACAAAATAAAATTAAACAGTTGCGTTATATTTTGCTTAATAAACGTGAAGAATTATGCAGTGAAACCGCAAACAACATACCAGAATGAATCCGACAATGTTCATATAATAAAATCTTGCATCGAAGGGCCTAAGTTTGTCACGAATGGCTTTGCAATAATAATATCTTGAGCTCGTCCAATCTTTCCGCATTGGAAGAGAAATAGAAATAATGGATGAGGAAAAAAATAAAGAAAGGTCTTTGATCCTTCCTAAGACTTGTTTTGATTGTGATTGAATAAGATAGGAAATGTCTGCAATTATTAGAAGTTGGATGAATCAATTAATTGTGCAATGCCCTTGCATTGTACGTTAAAAATGTAATTTAATTTAAAGTATGTGTAAAGCAGTTTCAGATATTAACTTACTGTCTACAAACTTGTGGCACATAATGCTACCAACCCGCGCTGGAATAGGTTCCTATGATGCTGCAGGCCTCCATAGTTATGGAAAGTATTATTTCCCCTAAGTTGAATCTATTAAACATTTTTCCCTAAGAAAAAGTTCAAAAAATAAGCCTTCAACAGAATATGTATGCTCGCAAATATCATTTGTAAAATTTGTACATCATTGTTCACCCATAAAGCTAGGGAGTGGGTAAGTTGTTAGATTTTAACTTTAGGTATGTTTAGGTAAGAAAGTTACACAGTTTTAGTGGCAGGAACAAATAGTAGTATCTAAATGATACCACAGTTCGCCTTCGGTTCTTATGGTTTTAAAGGATTTCAGGAATATAAGCCGTATATGATGATAGGAGATGATTATACAATATAGAGTTATATAACTTATTTTTTCTTAAGAAATTCTGTTTTAAAAAGTTTGAAGTTTTATGTGGTCGTTGAAACAAAACTGCATAAACCTATAACGCTATAAGATTGGCTGCACTTTCTTCTGCTTTACATCAGATAGCTTCGTGATCTCGTTTCGTGGCCCGATCACTAGTGTTTCTGAACGTTTCAAAGACAATTTATCTGTTCCGTGCAACGATCCGTGTTCGATCTTGATACGTGATTGATGAGCCTCGCCTGCCGAGACCTCAAGCTACGTTTGTAGGTAGGACATGACTTTTTAGATAGGTATGGCTATGTGAAAATTGTTTCGGATATTATACATAGATTATTAAATAATAAGGAGTGCAGATGAGCTGTAATACTCGTAAAAATATAGTAAGTAGTTAGATTCCGAAGAATAATACAATTGATACACTAGATAGCTTTGTGAAAACAGTACAGAACTTCGAAGGGCTAATACTCATTAGCCCTTCTAGCATCTACTCAGATGAATACACAAAATACGCACAATACACAAAATACATAATCTACGTATGTACATTATTCTTGATTTTACCACAAATATAACTCCTCGTCATCTACACAAAACTAAAAATTTCTTTTAACTTTAATATGTAGGATATGTAATTATATAAATAACAAAATAATTACTCTTTAAGAAATAAAAAGCTCGCTTTTATATATTTTATACATCTCCTTCTTCTTCTTCTGACAATCAGATGCCAGTTATCACATACAACTAAAGTGTTTCTCCAGACCAATCACATGAGAATTAATTTAATAGGGTTGAGTCACTTCCTTTCAGAAGTCCTATAATCATATACCTTTAAAGCAGTTTTTAGCATCATATATTGCTTTATGATTTAAATAACATATATATATATATATTATTGGTATATTAGATTTCGGTTTATTCACCAGTAGAAAATTCAGCGATTTAACGACCTTGCCTAGTATTTGTTCTCGGCATATTTTTATACACTTATTCTTACTATTACAGCAATTCGTATACGAAATTCGTGCACGTCTCTGCACTACGAATAATCGACGAATAAATCTTAGCAATGTATTCGTATATTCGAGCCTCATTTGCTGATACGTGCCGTCAGACGACGGGGAATTCGTTTTCAAAGAAACCTTTACTGAACATTTGTTAGACATTGCACATAAATCAACTGTGATTCTGAGTTTTAATGGAAAAGAAAAATAGAAAAAGACTTTGCTAAGTACTTAGTACTATCTATTTAAATACGAAACGTAAAAAATATTTAGATATCCTAAATGAACTTTAAGACTTCAGAACTTTAACGCAACGTAACTTTAAAAGTCGGTTCGTGGATATGAGTTGGTTATAAAACCAGGATACTTTTGTTTTTGGAACTGACCTTTATCTATAAATGTTTAGATCTATAATATTTACAACGTGGCCATACCATTTAATTATATAGGTATATCTACATATACCGGTCTGAGTGGCGCAAATTAGGGGAGGTCTATGCCCAGCAGTGGACTATAAAAGGCTGATAGATATAGGGACCATACAATAATAACAGGACCAAAAATGTTAGAAGTTATTATCCTCAATGCAGAATACATTATAATAGGTACTTCAAAGGCGATCTAAGGAGGTTCTGAGATAAGGGTGTTTTAGGGTTGTTAATGCTTAAGTTATTCCCAGATACATAAGGAAATATATAGATTTCTTAGCAAAAGTATGTATGTGTTATTAAATATAATCATTTCCTATTTACGTTAGGAATTGTACACATTTCATAGGAATTGAATACAAGGATGAATTACATATCTTAACGTACATACACATTGAATAGTTATAGTTTTATTACATTATGTTTAGATAACTTTGTATTATTAGCTAACATAATCTGTGAGGATGGTTTACGCGTTTGTATTTTTGCGTTAGCATATTTCTTTATACCAAAAAATAATTGTGACGAATAAAACCAAAGTTACAATGAAACAAGTGAACTGAAATTGAAATGAATCTAAAACTGATACTTTAATAATACGTACTCCGGTGACACATTCCTCGATAGTCCCTAGATTCTGGATTTGATTAAGACAAAAAAAAACCTCGTTATTATAGCGATTGACGGAAAAATCGAGACGTCTCTACGTGAGCATAGGGAATAAAAATGGAGACAATGTAAGCAGGTAAGCGGCAACCTTAGCTTCGAAGTAAGTAGCAGCTGCAGTGTTCGCGAGGTAATTTTCCGTCTGGTGCCCTAATTGGAGAGGTGTCGGCCCAGCCGCCCGGAAAATGACGCGCCGATTATTACGTTACCCAGTTTAAAATAACGTTTACGTAAACGCCAAAGGCTACTCATAACTATGTACAATTTTTATCTTAATAAATTACATTTATTATACGAAAGTATTTTAAATAACCTGGTGTTATATTCGGTATATTCAGTAAATATTTTTTCTTGTAATCATACTTCACAAGTAGGTTGAGCGTATAAATACAATATAAAGTGATTTTGGCCAAAAAATATTAGTATCCTGGCCTAATCTCATAAGTTCATATGTAAAATAAAAGTACTTTATTATTATTGCTTTTTAAATTTAATGTAATCCGTATATTTCGTACTAACCTATCATATTTCAAATACATAGATGATTAAAAATTGATTATAAATAGTAGAATGATAAAATTGTCTGTCTGGCTTTAAATCATCATTTTGTACTAGTAGTCCGTCATTATTTGCACATATTGTACCTTCTGTAATTTACCGACGAAATGAATGCCTTATTTCTTTCAAATTCATTTTTTATGTTGCAAAATATATTTTTCATAATACAAAACATGATTCAATAGGAGTGAGCTCATTTCTCGCTCATATCCATCGTGAGATACAATATACCCTCGGCGCTTGAAGGAAATTGCATGGAAATGTACTTATCGACACGTGTCCTGTGTTGTTGCTCGGTTATTTTGAGTTTAGTTACTTGTTCTTTACAGGATTCCGTACGTCCGACGAATGCCCTATAGCATGGTGCCCCTTTAAGTTCCGACATGGTTCGTGAAATGGAAGGGTTTTATCAAAAATATAAACGAGTAATTTGCTCGTACCAGTAGAACGCGTAGAACCGCAAGAGTGTTACGTAATTAGTAAGCATTTCAAGTATACCTTTAGAAGCTACATTAGTAAAATGTGAATAATATCTTAGGAGGAATTGACCAAATGGCTATATGAGGAAAGAATGCATTTACAAGTTCCTATATAATTACCGGCTAGGTACCACTTTTCATTGCCAAAAAAACACATTCTCACACTTGTGTGCTTGTCGGCGATCGTAATTACACGATATTAGCAAACACGTACATATTATGATATTATATTAAGCCATTAACCGTCTAGGCGTTATAAGTCTATGATAGAAAAAAATAATATCGTTATAAAAAATACTGAATATTTTGTTCTGATCCAGCGACGACGTCTAATTTTAATTACTTATTATGATCTTGTCACATACACATCACGCAAAAGTTGCTGAACAATTTATAAATAGTGTAAATTACAACTTAACATTAATATTTATAAATTATAATGAAAAGGTAGGATCCTATTACTATCATAATAAGTAAAGTACACGAGAATTGAGAGTTCTATCATAGTAATCTTTGTTCGGCTTCAGTAGGATTTGTAGTTAGTGAAGGAAAACTCGGGCAAATAGTCGTTATTGGTCATCGCCTTATATTTCCCCGGGGAGGCGAGCTGAGAAATAACTTTCGCCATATTACACACCCGTGTATCAGTATAAAAATATACCGAGCTGCTTTTGTGTTTGTAAAAGTTGACATGATTGGTGACTTTAATTTTCTTTGCGCTCGTTTTTTATACATACCTTCAGTGTCATTTGACGTCATTACCCAACTGCCACAATACTGGGGTCAACTTTCCTTGGTAGAAGGTGATTTTCTACAGAAATAGTTCACAAACAAGTAGATCTTGAAGAGGGACATATTAGGAAACTTGATTCTCACTTTAATTAGCATTTTAAAACTGAATACTTGGCAAACGGATTCCTGAGCCAAAAATGGTCTTCGCATTCAAATAATGAATTTTAAAGGCGCGACTTTTTTTCCTAATTTTATTTAAAAGTTGGTCACTGTGATGAATATGTATACCGATGCCAAATTACAGCTTTCTAGTACTACGGGTCTCTGTGCTATGCTACGGGCAAACGGATAGACGGACGGACTTGACAAAAATATACAGGTCTGTTTTGGTTACGGAACCCTAAAAAGGGTATGCAAGTAAAATTATAATGTCTCGCATAGGTGACCCGAGTTTGATTACTGTATATGATTCTAATAAGTAGTATATTAGAGATTAAATTATCACTTACTCCAGAGAAGTAAAAATAACTTGAGGACATCTAAAAGTTCTCCATAATATTCTCTAAGTTATGTAGAGTCAATACACACTTTGCTAACGTGGTGGACCTTGTGTAAAGTTTGCCAATTTGATCAATTGACGCATTGATCAATATACTAGTATGTGTAAGATTTGCCAAACCAAACTTGAACAACGTGGCAGGCTGTGTGAAGTTGGCCAATCCGCATTTGATCAAGGTGGTACAGTATGTGTTAAGTTTGTCAATCCGTACTTGATCAGTATGGCAGACTATGTGTGAAGTTGGCCAATCCGCTCTTCATCAACGTGGCACACTATGTGTGAAATTGGCCAATCCGCATTTGACCAAGATGACAGACTAAAGTTTTAATATTTATTAACTTATCTAAAGCTTTATTTTATATTTTCATTGAGCCCATTGTAGACTGATTGTAACCATCAGTGAGATAGTAATGGATTGTAGCAATAAATAAAATTAACGTATGTACTCAGCTCATATCAATATTGGTTTGCTAGTGCGTAAACCCAACGTAACAGGTTATATTTCTTACATAATCTAAATATAACATGGCTATAAAAACGGCGGAATGATCTTTGCGTGGGCAACTTGTACATTTCCCTCGGGGATAAATATTCTTGTGTAATATCGAAATATTCGTAGTCGCATAAATTTTGACCGGTCCTTGTACCTTTTGGCGCTGAAGTTTTCTCAGAATACTACTCGAATCAAATCTAGACATTGAAGATTTAATATATACATTTTAGATAATATTTACATATTATATTTTTTTACTGGAGTTATTAGCACACTATAATTGGTTTACGATCTTTTAAAAAGAAATAAACTGACGGAGCTATTAAAGTTAAAATTAGGAACGTCATCAAATACTTTTTTTTAATTTCAAACTTCGTAACTCAGAAGATATTCAAGAGAATGTATAAATATTACATAATAAGGATAAGGACAATAGATAATCCCAAGTCTTAAAATATTTCTGGTTACATTAAATACCTATTGCACGATTAGAACTAAACAGTTATATTTATGAGGAGAGATTTCTAGGTATATTGACGTCGCAGTGTTGTGGAGACTAAGTAGGAGGAAAACGAAACATTTTTTGAAATGTTTTATCACTACAGGCACTTAATAATAACACAATAACAACAAAATTTATAACTGGAAGTCGTTATAGTAAGAATTTTAGAAATCGAAAAAAATATTTATAAAGACAAAAATGTCAATAAACCAAATAAGTAAATATTTGCAGGAAATTTAAAAATATCTGAAAATTAATATAAGAATTAACTTTATTACGAAAACAAAAAGATATATTTTAAAGTTCACTTCGTATATGCGCACACGATTTTACAATTTAAATTTACTAGCATCCTGAATATTTGAAGCGGTTTTGAAGTTAGTGCATTTTTAATCATACATTATTCTCATTGCTACGTACATTTTTGTCATTGTACTAAAATTGAAAATCTCGCTGCGAAGCTGCATTTTTCGCGACTCCAGACCAATGTGTCGTCGGAAAGCTGAAATTTAAATATTCATAACTTTTGGAAAGTTCCAAACATTTCTGTCGTACAAATACGCGAGGAAGCTCTGCGCTCTGACATTGTACGTAAATATAACGAAACGTACCGCACTCGACATTACACCCAGTGACGTGTTTTCATAGGGCACGAGGGTGAACGCTCGGCTTGTCGGAGCCCGAGGGCAACCTGAAGGGCGCTTCTCTGAATTTAGATGGCGGCAACTCTGATCAATTTTAGCTGCTCCTAACATAATTGCTGCAGGCGCAGAGTGTAAAAATGCGCTAAAGGTTCTTCGCAATAATGATTCATTTTCAAATGTTTTGGGTTCTTTATATCGAACAA
>DWPA01004014.1:0-13326 GCA_018251375.1 Calpodes ethlius | reverse complement strand
AGGAAAGGAGAGTGAATAGGCTCTTTATAAGTTAGTGCGCACAACATCATAGACTACATCGCCACTTACCATCAGGTAAGATAGTAGTCAAGCACTGACTTATTGTATGTAAAAAAAAAACTTTCAGACCCAATTACAAACAAATTGTAATTACATTAACAGATTCAGATATATCAATGTCAGATTGAAATATCAGGCGCATTATATTACTCTTAACAAGGCCACAACTTTGTACAATCAATTTTATAATAAAAGCACTATTGTTCAATGTTTCGTGTCTCTAAACTGTATATCACCGCATTAGCTGTATTATAATTGTGGATATTGTGTACCAAGTTATTCATTTATAACTGCTATTTAATTAAGGCACATAATTATTGCATTTTGTTTATAGTATTTACAGAATTTGAATTAGGAATGCTAAATAGTTTCGCAGCATCACTAAGCATTCTATTAGATAGGTATTTTTATACTTTGCTTCTATTTGCGTTTTAAGTGCAGCATTTTTAAAGTATTTCACGTTAAATTATAACCTTAAAAAATCCACTTCAGGATAACACTTTGTAGACACTTTATCGTTTAAAACGTTTATTAATTTTGACCACATCAACACATTCACATTCCCTGTACACAAAAACTTAAAAATTCACTTCAGGATGATACTTTGCCATATGATAATTCAAGCTGGCCTTTTGAACAAAGGCTTGGCCGCACATTTTGCAGACCTTCCTCCGATCTCCCGTGTGTATCCGCTCATGTAGATCCAAGTTAGCTTTTCTTAAAAACGACTTTCTACAAAACCTGCAATGGTGATCCTTCACAGTTTTGTGTTTAAACTTGTGTTTGTAGAGACCCTCGTAGCTAAACGATTCATATTTGCAGTGTTCACACTTATGTTTCTCGCCCATCATATGATAATTATTTATGTGTTTACGCAACTGAACTCTCGTGTTGAAAGCACTGTTGCACGCATTACATTTGAATCTATCGTCGATGCCGTGTACTTCGAGCTTATGCACGGTGAACCTCGCCTGCGTCATGAAAGTCTCCGTGCAAATCTCGCACGCAAACTTCGGTGTGTTGTAGTGCTTCGTCTTGATATGATATCGTAACGTTAGGAACTTGGTATAACGATTCTCGCAATGTGAGCAAAGGTAATCGGTACCCTCTTTTCTATAATCCTCTGAGCGTAGCACAAACTTCTTCCAGCCGCCTGAAGACAGAAAAACACATTTTCAGTTCGTCTTCAGCCAGGCACTGTTCATTCATCTGTCCCTTTCCAACTTCCGAGACGAATCCGAGAAGTTCCTCTATTGATTTTTATTCCAAACCTAGTACACTTATTCTTTAGTTTCTATAAATAATATTGTATAGAATTCCTACACGGCTTATAGACAGGAAAGAAGAATAAGTGAAGCGAGTTACATTTGTTTTATATACTAAATTTAGATTTCTGTTCATCATATAACGTATAGAATTTATGAAATTATTGTATTATGTCTTATAATTAAACCGTATATTTGTTCTTTAAGTGTTATAAATAATAAAAAAAAAATAGAAAACAGACTAAATAAAACTTAAAAAACATTTTACGCAAAATTCCCATATTTTACATTTTAATGTGCAGTAGATAGATACGCAGCGATGGGTTAGTGATCCAAACATTGTCGCGGATTAGTTCCTAATTCTGATTCATCCTTATCTAAAATTGCCCAAAATTGCTTGTCGTCCATATTCTTCTTTGTACAAATTATTATTTTCTTTCCCGCACGCTTAAGTTTTCTAACTATTATTACAAATTAAGTTTTTCTTTACAAAAACACAGCGTAGTCTTTCTGTTTTGTCTAAGTCATCGAATGCTGTTGGAAAGTTCAAGAAGTCAATGGAGACATAGACTGAGTTTCTCAGCAGTCTCTGGTCCAAAAAATCTCGCCAGCTCAACTGGTCCATTTATAACAAATTGAAATGGGAATTAGTTATATTTATAATTTATACAAACAAAAATATGGACAACTAAACAATCGCACAATCTAAGAACTTATTTGGAACGCGTCCCTTAAAATTCGATTAATATGTGACCGGAAAATTCTGGAACCCTTTTTTAAGAATAGTGTACATAACTTCAACTGGGTATATCGATGGAGTACATTATAAACTTTTTATAAATTCTCCGTTAATTAGGACCCTTAATTATTGGCCACATCTGTGCAACATTATTTTCAGCCTCTTAAATCGCAGCTATAATAGGAGCATAGCATATACCAATTATATTGTACGACAAAAATTTTGCAGTGTTGCCAAAATAGTGATTTCTGGTACCAATATTAAAGATTATAAATAAAGAGATAGAAATGGTAGCTTTCAACTTGTTAGCGACTTAATACTAAAGTCGTCATTGACGAGTCCTCGACTTCTCCCATCATAATGCCCCCATACCAATTTGTGAAGAGTTAGCGGTTCACGCGAGTGAAAGAAATGTCTATTGTGGGGGCAGTAGAAGTTTCTTTCGTTTTAACGGATTTCTGGTATTCGCCCAAACGATCTTTACAGCTTCATATGGACAAACTTAACATAGGGAAGAATTGATAAAGATGACCTGATGAGTTATCTCCGTTGATTGCAGTAACACCATAGACATCATGAATGCGAAGACAGTAAGAAAAAAGAAATGGGTCTCAATCTCCCAACCGATCACGAGGAGTCGTTTGACACCTGACTTGAGTTATACATTATGTAACAACAATAGATACAATTTAAATATATATATTTAAGCCTTAATACGAAAGAACATAGAGGATAGTCAAAAAACTTGCACCTGAGAGTTCTCCAGAAAGTTCCCAAAGGTGTGTTAAGTTTGCCAACACTGCGATCTTTACCCCTCACATTGTGAGAGGAGCTCGGTGCCCAGCAGTACGACAGTTATGAGTTGTGATGATGATTTTCGGCATAATATCTAATTCGTAAATTCAAATAATATCGCTAGTTTGCAGCTAAAGACCTCCCAAATATTATAGAAAAACAGAGGCGTCCTATTGCAGACATTATTAGAATAGTTATCTCATTAGAATATTCGTTGGCACTGAATAATTTAGGTGATGTTTTATTATAAATTAACGGGTTTTCAGATTAAACAGGTTTTCTAAACGATTATACGACTTACAGTTAACATCAGGAATATCGGAATAAGTAAAGATAGAACGGTGAACCTAATGGCTTTTCAGGTTGACACATGGGAATATGAAAAAGATGACGGTAACTCTTAATATTGTAAAATATTTTTCTATTTAATAATAATTAATACATTCAATGTTGTTATAATCAAAATAGTTTTATTTCCTGGCCTGCCTCAAAAACGATATATTTTCTAGTAGTTAGTTTTCTTTCCAAAACCAAAATGAATACGTGTATTAAAAATCTGCCCTACACACCGCAGTTGCCGACTTAGCGACATGTATCGAAATTATACTTGTCGGCGATTTCGAGTCATGAATGTGGAATAACTTTATCCGCGGCTCAAGTCGGTAACAATACGCGAGCAATGTCTCGCATTCAACTTTATTCAAATCGATTGCTGAATGGACGTCGTCATGAAAAGGGGGGAACATACGCCAATCGTCGCCAGCCAACAAAAATGTCGGTAACACGTGAAAGTTGATTTCGCCGACATGGTTTTTTTATATAGGACATCGGGCTGTGTTGACTACTTTTTATTCCGATGTTCCCAAGAGAATGAAAATTATAAACGGTCTCAAATTAATTTATAACTTGGCACAGTTGCTAACTTCGTTACCATGGATACCGATGCTACACTAATTTTGAGTTACATATAAGCATAAACTAGATTACTTAGTCTCCTCTAGTACACAATAAAAAAACAACAAACACCCAAGACCCGTGAAGCAATTCTTTGACAAAGTCTACCCGAACCAAGAATTCAATCCATCACATCGAACTGGAGGGTTGTTCAAGGAAAGACAGTTCTATCTCTAAAAGGTCACACCGTTCTATCTCAACGTATTCCTGTCAGCAACAAAGTAACAACCTACCTTTCTTCTTCTTCGCGTCCGTCGTTTGGGCATCCGCTTCCTTCTCGACTTCTTCCTTTATCTTCTTAGGTTTAACCTCCTTTCCTTTTTTCGGCTTAGCTTTAGCTCCTTTACTCTTCGCTTTGGAACTTTTTATCTCTTTGAGTGTTGCATCATCTATAATAAAAATATTTTTTTCTATCACGTGTTTTGAACCACTAGAAAACAACTAATCCATCCATTCATTAAGAGCAAAATATATTGTATTTAATTAAATGCATAGTAAATAAAAAAATAATACCTTCACTATCTTCAGACTTCATGCAAAAATCTTCATCATCATAGTCATTCATTGGCGAAAAATCATCTCTGGCGTCTGTACAAACAAAATTAATACCATTTAGTAGAAATATATCATACTTTTATTACATTTATAAGTCTATCTGTACCATAAAAACAATTCTTGAGAATATCGTGAAACAGGTGTCGTGTTGTGACGTTATGTTACGCGGCATCAATCATTGATTAAAAGTTTTTAAACTTAATTCATAACACACTGCGTACAGTCAAATAAAATGTATGACGTGAATGTCCGTATCATAGTAAAAATTATATAGATTTCGGGCATTTCGTTCTGACGCGTCACGTCACACCGCGTCGCTCAACGACACGCTACGTATTGTATTTCCCGCCAAATCACTGGCGATGTTTTCTTTTTATAATCGTGTTAATTCACAGCGATTGACGGTCCTTTTAAAGTAATTTGACTAATGTTAGCTCTTAATATGTTGATATTATCTATTTGTTATTAGTCACATGTGTTTATTTTGTATTATTATTTAACCTGTAAAGCAATTTATCTACGACTAATGAATGTTTAAATGTGCTGAGAAGTTACTTTCGCTGTTTCTTCTCTTCGATGATTAAATGTCATACCAAAGCAGTATATGTAAAAATCTGACATACACACCATAAATCATAAATAAATGTAGAAGAGTATAGTCCGGTCATTATAGTTTAAAATTATTTAAACCATTGACAAAGTTGAATAAATAACCAAAATAATTTGACGTTAAAATTCGCATACACTTCTGCTCTCTATAAAAAAAATGATTTTGCATATATAACTTGGGTATAAACAGCTACATACAATAGGCTGAGCAACGTGGTAACATCTAGATTCTTTAGTGAAGCAGAAGAGACTGCAATGCACATCCTCTATCTTCATAACTCATTGCAAAATTCGTATATTGAGAGAAAATATAATCCTGCCTAATCAAATCAAAGATATGGAACCCAGGAGCATCCTACAGCTCACAACTGTAGGACTTGGTAAGTAGTTCTATTACTCAAATCCACATGACTCTAATAGGACAAATATGGTCTCAATAACCCTTGAGATGTGTAACCCTTGTCCAACCTGCAAATAACAGTAATAAACAAGGATGAACTTTACCAGTTGAATCTGAAAGTTCCTCTTTAACAGCTGTATTCAGTCCTAATCCTGGAATAAAACAAAACACAATCATATTGTTAGCTTTCGTTGATTTGATTACCTCATACCTAGTTATTATAGATAAATTATTCTTAATTAAGAAGTCATTATGATGCCCATGTGAGTTATGTATATATATATATTTTATAGATATCAATTTTTATTTTTCTATTTTTTTGGTATCTGTCAGACCAAGATTTTCTTTATAGTTTTAGTAGATGATTGTCACATTGAAATTTCCCATGGATTTCACATTTCAATATATCTAATAGTTTGGCTAATGTCTTATTATCCTACAAGAGGTAAATATTCCAGATTTTCAAAAAACAGTGTGTATTCAATCTAATTATGTATTAAAATTAATCAAAATTAGTTCAGTGATTTAGGTGTAGAAGTACCACATAGAAACTCTAATTTCTAATGATGTGGTCTCCAAAGTTTCATTTATGTAAATTAGAGTAGTGTTTAATGTCTTGTGTCATTAAAAATATAATATTGATAAATTAATTAACTATTGAAATTATCAACTAATCAGTTGGTCTGTAAGACAACCTTGATTGTCCTTCAAATAAGTGATTCAATCCAGGCAAAATTACATTGAATTACTAAACATTATCATTTATTATTTTTAATACCAGGCTAATATAATATAATATATAATATATAATAATAATATAATGTATTCATAATTAATAAGTACAAAAACTATATATAAATTCCAATATAAATCTTTAAATTATCTTTTTCTATATCCTTGTTTGTCAACCGGACCAATGGCTGTATGGTTAGACAAAAACATCAAATTCCAGTATCACAATTATTCACACCTGCCATTATCTATTGCAGCACACACACACAGAATATTAAATCAAATAAAACTTGCTGGTTCTACATCTTTTATCCAATAGAATTGACAAAAAAACAAAATAAAATGAAATGTTCCAATTTTAAAATCAAAAAAAAGAAGAATCATAGACATCTATGTTAAATAAAATAGATTATAATAAGTAAATGATAAAACTTACAAAACATACCTTTACTTTCATTAACAGTCCTTTTATATATTTCCATAAACAAAATCTCACATTTCTGGACCTGCTTCTTGAAGAAGAACGCGTCCTGTACTCTTTGAATGCACTTTTTGCATATTTTATATGTCACAACGCACATTGGGCCTGGTACGGGACTCACCTAGAAAATAATGATCAGTATTAACACACACACACACACACAGACACACAAAATAGGCACACAGTATCCCTATCAAATTGTTATAGCATTTTTTTTTACTTTTAAATAACATCATAATTGAAGTGATTGGTGCGGACACATATGGTATTTATAATTATAATTACTGGGCCATACATTCTTGACCACCACTACTAAACCTTTATTTCACAACAAATGTCTTGTCAACATGAAATTATACAATCAAATGATACTGCTAAAATTTGCAGCACAACTTTGTTGTATTGTGAACTCAACTTCCTATTGGATAGGTCACAAACCCCTTAGGTAGTGAAGTATACTCTAGACTTCCCACAGTTAATAGATTAGACCCGGGACCTATAACTGGCCATTAATAGCTAATGTTGAACCAGTTCATTAGAGGGAGCGCCGCTATCTTCGTCGGAAACATGATTAGCTCCCATTGTGATTCTGATATAAAGATGAGTTTCACTACTTAACAACAGAACTGTCTCCTCGACTACTGGCATAGGATACAAAAAGTCTAATGAATTACAGATGTAGCCCCTATCATTCGTCTATGTATGTTTGTTTTGTTGTGTATAGCGGATGTGATTTGTACTCATCATATAGGTATCTCCTACCCAACCAACTGTAGCATTGATAATGTGAAAGATTGGTGTAGCTACAACGGTATAATCTAACAAGTTATCTTACCTCTATATTAAAACTGTCTTTAATCATATCAGAATACACTTCTTCCATACCGTCGCGCGAATAAGGCTGCGCGAGATCATCAAAAGAACCTTCAGCATGACAACATCGACACAAGTCTTTATTTAAGTTTAATGTTTGTAGGGACATATTTTAAAAATTTACAATAACAATAATAACTAATATAAACTAACAAAATACGACAATAACAAGCTGGCGTCTGCTGTCGGCCATGTTATTTTTATTTTTAATCTGTATGCTGTCACCGTGTCCACAGATCTACATATGTGCATAACGAAGAGTATACTAAGTTCTCTAGACATTATTTTTGTGATGTTGGTTTTAGACCACTCTCTCTATTTTGTCCTATTTATACTTTACTAATATTACAAAGATGTGTAAATGTGTTTGTTTATTGTTCGCTGCTTTTAAACGTAAAAGCTAAAAGAACATCTCATTTGTAGAAAGATCCATTACGATGTATAGTTTAGCCACATGAAGAAAGAATACATGAAGCGATCACTCTCTGCTCACAAATTTTTAAGCTTCATATATTTTATGCAAACATTTATATCATTGCAACAACAGAAGTATGTAAAGTAAAAGGTCTATCATGTATATTCTTTACTCATTACACTTTCGTACTATGCTATGGTGTTTATTCTTTCACATGGTATTCACAAAGCAAAAAAACAAATCGAAACAACCAGAATTGAAAGAAAAATAAGTTAAGTTAAGGTTCGCTTACTTTATTCACGGAAAAAAAGAGCCCTGCGTAATTACTACTTAGCTAATCTTTAAGTAAAGTAACATTTCGACGTCTGGTTACGTCTAAAAACAAAAACTGCGTGTCTCCGACAGCGAGAGAGTTGAGGGCTCACAAACTCCCTCTTTACCTTTCTACCTACTCCCCAACGAATCACGAATGCGACTCCTTTTAAGGTTACCCAATATTGCGTGATTTTAATCTGTCTAAATGGGATTTGTATATCTAAAGACAATAAAAAATACAAATAAGCAGTATATACACACAGGGAATCCTACTGCGGGGGTATGAGTGTGTTAGCGTTTATGTTTATAATTTATTAATTGTTGGTTTAATTAAACTATACCTCCTGCGCGATACATTTATTTATGAACCATAAATTAGGATTTCCTGCTTGAACCGGAAGGTTTGGCACACTACTAATGCAGGTGAATGCGCTGTTTGACTGCTCAACAATACAGAGTCCAAGGCAAATACTTCTTGTCAGAGGTCATTAGACAGTATCTCCCAACTTGATTCCACGACTTTCAAATTAATCTGTATTCCGGACCCTCTGTTTTTTTTTTAATTTCTTATAGGTACTTATAGCATCTATAATACAGAAGTGGTATTACTCAAAAATATTTTGTCTGTTGTTTTCTTCGTACATGAAGTTCTAATTTACAAAACACTATAAATATATTATTATTGATTAGGCAGTTTACACTGTCACTAGCAGATTCAGTCACATTACATTTATTTAGCACCTTATGTCTTTTTATCACCATCATGCACTCTCATATGCTCCCTTAGAGTAGAACTCCGTACATAAGATTTGGAACACACACCACATGAATATGGTTTTTCCCCCGAATGCCTCAGCATATGTTTTTTTAAACCATGATTGGTTATAAAGGCCATACCACATTCCAAACACTTCTTATTCTTATGACCGTGCGTTTGACGCATATGAGTCGCTAAGTAATGCTTTATATTATACTCCCGGCTGCAAATCGAGCATTTAAACTTATGTGTAATATTGTGAACTTCAGACATGTGCTTGATTCTGTCATTATAATGTTTCATTGGCTTGAGACATATCTGGCATTTGACGACGCGTTTTGAATGAGCACTTTCCATGTGATTAGCTTTTGAAGTTTTAGTTTTTAAGACTTTTCCACACTCATTACAAGGGTATGTCCCGTTTTCATGTGTTCGTTTATGGACTTTCAGCCTTTTTGAATTCAAAAAAGATTTTCCGCACACATCACAAATACAGTTAGCATAATGCTCGTTCAAGTGTGTTGTCAATGTTCTGAACACATGGAACTCTCGCTTACAAATATGACAAGTATACGGACTAGAATCTACTTTATAATCTGCAATACATTCTTTGTAGATTACTTTCTGATGACTACATTCAAAATGCTTAGTCATAGCTTCGACATCTGTCAAAGCCAGGTCGCAGTGACGACATTTCAGTTCGGAAATATCTATCTGTAGAGATCTGGGATAACGTTTTATATTTTTCAATTCCTCTTCAATGTCATTATGCGATTGTACTATATGATTTCGCAGCAAATTGATTTCCATGAAGTCTTGCGGGCAATAAAAACACTGGAACCAGCTCTTATGATGCCGGAACGGGCAAGCGGTTGTATCTTTTAACACAATCCCACAAGTTAATATTATTCTTTTTCTTTCTGATACTTGCTTCTCTTTTTTTGAGTGATGCTGTTGCTCTAAAACAGTTAACTTATATTATATAAGCCTCATAATATACTCCTTAAATAACTAAATAATAAAAAAGAAACCTCTTGAGTTAAAAGTGAATCCTAATATGGATTCTGATCCTGATCTTGGATGGATATTTATATGGATAAATGAAATATAATTTATATAATTTTGTATAAATGCCTGTGCTATTTGTAGGCCCAATAAATATTTTTGCTTTCTTTCTTTCATATATAAGTATGTGTTATGCACAAAGTACTACTAACATAATATTATAACACCATTCTATAGGGTGCCAATGTGTGTGTGAATACTCTACACCAAATAAAATATTATTTAAAAAATACTAATAAAAAGCTTTTGTGAGTTCAACTACCCACATATAATTCATACAACAGTGCCACCTGGTGTCCATCTGAGAAAACTTAAACAACTTGTCAAACTATTGTCTATGGTTTGACCTCATTTCACAGATGGCACCACCTGTTTTGTACAATTAATTCATCTGTAGCCTGAAGCGTAATATTAGATTATAATTATTTAAAGATATTATTACAATATAAAATTACAACTCTGTATGATAAGAGGATTTAGTTTTATTTTGCTTGCAAGACTTGACCCACCCAAACATACAATAACAAACTAAGGAAGAAGTCAATTGAAGCTTTCTAAAAAAATAAATATACTACCTTGTGTTATAAAGATATTAATCTAATAGAATATGATAATATGTAGAAATTTATTAGGTTGTCTTATTAATATTTATATACATAGGTATAACATATCACTCTTGATATGAAGGCCTTTAAGACCCTTTTACTCCTGCAAGCAGTACTCAAATAAATGTAATTATGAACTTGTCAAATTACCTTCAATACAATATTGGACATTATCTGAATTATTCTCTAGAAACTCTCCAGAATTTTCTGTTTTATTTGCAGCTTCATCCTCATTACTGGTGCTTACGACCTTATGTTTACTGGAGAGTTGTGCAATAGGTAAATCAGAATCACTATTATTGTCATTTGCAGTCTTCCGTCTCTTTCTTTTTATTTTAATCTTTTTATGCTCTCCTTGTCTAACCCTCGGCAAACATTTTCTTTTGCTTACATTATTCTCTAAGATAGATAAATTGTACACTTCTGTTTGTTCTTTAGTGTCGTCTGAAATTAAATTAAAAAGTATGATAATAAAAAAGTAAATATTTAAACCGCTTGCTCTGTTGAAGGAAAAAAAGTTCAGGAAATCTGCAAGCCTGAGACTTGTCTTTAATATTCTCAAAAGTCCGTTAAGTTTGCCAATCTGCTTTTGGCCAGCGTAGTGTACTATGGCCTTTACACCTCATATGGTTAGAGGAAACTCGAGCCCAGCAACGGGACAGTTATGGGTTGTGACAAAGGAGTCAACTTTATTAATCATTACCCAGAGATAAGTTTATGGGTGACTCAAGACAGAAGGTGATACCTAGGCAGACACATTATTACCAGAAATAATATTAATGCATAAATAATAATATTTATATAGTCCTTATGTGATGTCTTATGACAACACAATCATACTTATAACCTTTCATCATACCCTAGTATGCTAGCTTGAGATTGGGGTCAATCTAAATCGGAAGTTAAGTATGGTGTCAGAAATATTGACTCTCAGTACATCAATGTATTTAATCGGAATACTTTTTCAAGCTATATATCTGTGTTACCTAAGTCAAAGATACTATAATGTTAAAATAATTTTAATGTTGATATTAATACAGTCCGCTTACATCAAAACATTAAATTGTGAAATATTCTAACAGCAACCTGAATTCCTTTAAATTTAAATTTAGATACAAGAAAATAA
Source organism: Calpodes ethlius (assembly GCA_018251375.1). Taxonomy (NCBI): domain Eukaryota; kingdom Metazoa; phylum Arthropoda; class Insecta; order Lepidoptera; family Hesperiidae; genus Calpodes; species Calpodes ethlius. The sequence continues at coordinate 1,580 of DWPA01004014.1, read as the reverse complement.
ATCATGGGAAAAAATTTAAAATATATCTTACCATAACTTAAATCTGGTGAATCTGCCGATAAGTTTGATTGTGACTCGTCTATTTCAATCTTTGTTGATGAATCTGCATTTGCTGAAATATAATGGAAATTAAATTCTCGTTCCATTACGGTAATGTTCTGAAACTACTATTGAAAATTTTTAAACAGATATAAATGCATAGTAGAAAACTGACAGTTAGTTTCAGGTGCATAAATACATTGACAAGTTAATGTTTAGTTATAGTCCCCAACGGTAAGTGCTGATGGATTCCTAATTGGTAAGGGTAAGTTAGTAAATTTTTTTTTTTTTTTAAATTCCCTATTAAAAACTATTGCATATACCTGTAAGGTGTTCACAAAACTGACTCTCTGCTTCCAGAACCTGCTTACGGAAGACGCAAGCATTCTGCAGATGTCCTGCACACAATCCACACACCATTCTACTGCATCCCCAATCAGATAGACGGGAAAGCTAAAAATAGGATTCATTTACCTGTTTCCAATAAATTCTATGATAAATAATTGATCTTTTCACTGTTACAGACTATTATTTTTCGATAATTAAAAAAAAAGAGCAAGATATGAAAGTTACTCTTAAAAACTTACAGTTATTCCAAAGCATTCCCGTAAAATATCATGAAATACTTCTTTGATTCCTGAATTAGTCGTATATGGTGTTGTTAAATCCCACGTACCGCTTGCAGCAAGACAGCATCTACACACGTTAGGTTGTGAAACCCAACTTTTTATGCTCCTTAATTCCATACTTTTAATTAATAAATTACGATATAAAACTAGAGAAGATAATAAGAATTGTGACTATTTGAAACTGAAGATGTCGATCAAACTAAATTGATGGAATGAATTTGACAACTGACATTTTGATTTATAAACTGTGGCAGAAATTTACCACTGACAACGACAAAGATACTACAAAATAGTCTATCTCTTTCTTGTTTCTGCATAGTCTCTTCCTAGTCTGTGGCCCGAAACAGCTGATTTTGAAAATGATTTGACCATGTCAATTGATAATTTTTGACACATAGTCTATAAATAGTCTGTGTCTGAAAGCAAGCGAAATTGACTGATTGGCGCGAAAAGTATACCTACAAAACTAGAAATTTACTTTTGTACTACAAATTTGCCGAATTTTAACTCGAGTTGAAATATAATTTGAAAAATGCGCAACGTAGAAATCAAAGCGAAAGTTACAAACTTTGAAGAAATTTGCAAAATTGCTGAAGAGTTGAGCGGAGGAGGACCAACATTAATTAAACAGGATGATACTTTCTACAAAGTCAATAACGGCCGGTTAAAATTACGGTAAGTACTAATTTAGATGACATTTGAATTTCATCTGTCTAAACGACATGAGGTTTACTACTCTAAAAGTTATAAAATAAATAGGATAATACTGAAAAATTTTCTTTATCTTTTATACATATAAATATAATTGGAGTGTGTTTCCAATATTGAAATAACCGCTTTTTACTACATGCATATGAATATACATACACCAAAATAACATTTTTCTCAGTTTTTTGTCAGTGTGTTTGTTCT
>DWPA01004013.1:0-13328 GCA_018251375.1 Calpodes ethlius | reverse complement strand
TTCTGTAATTTGATATTTACAAAATTAACTGAAAACACCATTAATAATGTACGTATATCCTGTTTGCCCCAAACATAGTAAAACAAACATTAAAGTTAATAAGTGGGATGTTTTCTTTCAACGTTCACACCCGTTCGTCTTGAATAGCTTTTGCTACCTTGTAAGTGTTTTATAAAACGATTACTGTGAAAGAAATTTCCTAGACGTAGGTACCTACCTATCTACGAAGTAATAGCATTAAGCTTCGATGTTGCTACAAATAACTGAAGCCTAACGTTGGTATTACTTAAGGTAACGTAATCCTAGCTATTGCTATCGTGCCAAAACGCATCCTGAAGGGAGACTGGCTACAGGCCAACGAAAATAAGCGCAATTGCTACTCTATCTCTGTAATGGCATCGACTTTGCTCGTTGTAAATATACGAAATATTTGAAGTGAAACGTATTTACACTCTTTATTTATTGCACAGTACAAAATGGAAATGCTTTAGAAATGCTATTTATTGATATCGGTGAATTATATACTAGTATAATGACTGGCATTTCCACTTATTTAGATGGATGCTGATACAGATGCGCATATCTAGCAGATCAGTCGCTAATCTATACGGATATTAGGTCGTATATATATCTGTGTAGAATACAATTTTCAAGTATTGTAAAAAAGTTAAATTACTACCGTCTAGATCAGTGGTCCTCAAAATGTAATTAAGTAACTACTATTCTTCTAAATGCGTATTATAGATCAAGACTTTTTGTGTATCCTTTCATTAAAAAATCTTACAAATAAATGTAAAAGTAATAATAAATTAGCCATAATTAAAATAAATGTATTTAACTAGGCCTTTGTGGTGCAGTACTTAAGATGCTGGCAGCATGTTTCTATTGTATAACCAGCTAATACGTTGGGCGATAGAGAACGTGAAAGTTGATATGATTGAATGTTTATTAAAACATCTGTGGAGTGGATTTGGATGACAATTCTAACACAGATTACTTTATTATAACCTGCGTTAAATATGTACATAGGATATTTTTCATCTCAGAAGATAGATTTTAAGAGATTAATATTTTATGAGAGTTTTTAAACTTTTATGTTACCTTTAAGGTTCTTGTTTGATTTATATTTTTTATCACAAAATCAGTGATAGAAAATAACATCAAACAAATAAATGTGGAAGAATACATATTTAAGTTTTTAATATTTTTTCCGTCATAGAATATTTCACTATAGGTCCTATGCTTATGACCACATAGATTTTTGTGTACATATATTCTCATAATCTAATAAGTCAATTGTGTCCAGTCTTAAGATAGAGTTCTTAGATAAATCGATCAGAAATGTTGATGACCTGTGTGACGCATTGGTTACTATACCAACCAGAGAACCGTTTCTGTGAGTGATGAGTTTAAATTTCCTGTTCTCGACCTGGGTCTGTGAGTTCTAACCGTTGTTTGCTTGCAATGTCACCTACAACACAAGGAATTCTAACGCAGTGTTATGAGTGTGTAGCATTGTATATTTGTTTATTTATTAGGGATAGTTTTACGGGTTGTGAATATTGTGTATGTGGCTATTTTTTTCGGTAGTTGATATACTCTTTTAAAATATGCGTTATCGATTTGAGTTACAGGAATCCATTAGCAATGCAATGATGTGTTATTTTTAAAAAAAGGTTTCTGGCGTACCTGTTTATAATTTCTATTACAACCTTTATCATAACGGAATAGTTACATACAATACGATTTGATTTATTTTTCTGTAAGAAAGGGGAAAATCATTAACAGAAAAATAAAACACTAAATTTGTCAATTTATCAAGTAATTTATCTAAAGTTTTAAAGTGATCTATATGATATAATTTGTTAAATAATAATTTAATAAGGAATTCGATTTTATGATGTGAATAAAACATACATGAAGGTTTTTATTAATACCTACTCTTAGTTGTATAATACCCAATCTTTCATAAAGATGTGTTAATATAAGTTATAAAAAGAAAACAACCGATTTTTTCTTTAGAAATCATAGAAGACCATAGTTTCGCAACATGTATAAAAACCTATTAATATTACTACGGAATGAGAATAACACAATAATAAGACATTCAAAGGATAACTTGATGAAAAGGAAAATCCATTTGCTCACCATTTTTCTTCCGTATTAAAGTACTTTTGCGGAGTCACAGAACTTTTGCGAGGAGTAAAAAGGGTTTTCCTGCCTTCCACCGCTAAGGAACGAAAAGATTTCAAGCTCTCCCGGGACCAGCGGTAACATAATGAAAGTTGAACTCACGGCGGATAATTTCCATAAGCTTCGACGGTATTTAGTAGTAGGTATTTGTTTCGTTCGAAAAATATTATATTTTCGACAAAACTTACACAAATATTGTGAAGGTTTATCGTGTTGATCCTACTTTTAAGATATACTTAGTAGATACATTTAAAGAGGGTTCAAAATTAATTGAACAGATAAAAATATAAATTACTTAAATATTTGACACTAAGTCACATGTAATCTATCAAAACTGCTTCTTTTACACTTAAAATGTGTGTTGAAGCTAAGCTACGGATGGATATTTAATTCACCAATAGGATTAAATGGCAATAAAAGACTATTGAAAAGTAAACAAATAAAGAAGAAAATTATGAGAACTTTACCTAGCTGTGTTATTATTTTAATGTTTAGTCAGTACTTAATTATATTTTTTATGTAAGTGTCTCAGCGTTGGGAACCGCTGTATCTGTATCGATATTATTACCTTATTAGAATTATTTTCTTTTCTACCACTTAAAACGTTTAAAAAATCAAGGTGGACAACTTATAAATTAATAAAAAGCATATTCGAATAATGTGAAGATTTGTCAATGCCGAATTTTCTTACATGCTCTGCCTTTGATTGATACCGTAAGCTTTGAACACAATTCAAAACAAAAGAATGTATTCGAATATTCAACACGTTTGTACATAAATGGACCGGTGTATGGTATCAAAGGAGAATTGTCTCTTAATCTTGGTCAGATTCTAGTGGATTTAATAGCGCATGTTACAAAAAAAATGGTAATAAAACTAATCAAAAACTAACAATTACGATGCTATTAAATCGTCGAATATGTCACCGAGAAAGTCCCGTTATTTATTATTTCATACATTGTTTTAATTATTTTTTATTCGTTTATAACACGTAATAAATTTCTCATAAATAATGTAAGTGCTTTCAATCATGTTACACTGCTTCTTCGTCATGTAGGTTTTGTGGTTAAGGTTCGTGACGTTGATTTTGTGCTGACGTCATAGAACCCACGTCATCTGCGCGTTAAGATAAATCGACTAACACCTCATTTGTCAAAATCTGATGACAAGTGGTTAGAAAATTTGGCGTACGATAAAGCAGAAAAAACAACCGTAACAGAATAGATAATTATTCTACGTGAAAGTTGGTAACATTTTTTAAAATTTCTTTTTCAATCTACTAAAGTGTTCACTAAACTGACTCGGATTCACATTAATCACGCTTGGTGTTTCGTGCAAAAGTAAACTGTAGAATGTGTGATTTAGTTTCCAGGCACAGCTTTCCAGACCGCTGCCACATACAACATTACAGACCAATTGCTGTATAAACATTATAAATCTGATAAAACTCGTGATAAAAGTAACGGAACCGTGTCAAGCAATATATGTCTTATAACCTTTATATTAAATAGTTAACTAAATAAAAACATATAAAATTTTGTAATAAAATAATAAAAAAAAAAACATTTTTTTCCTCCGATCAATGTTCTAGATTGATGAGGGTAGTTCTGTGATAATGATGTACCCTTACAATTTTTATTGGCTTTTGACACATTATTTTCATAATTATTATTTTTCTTTTCAATAAAAACGTTGAGTTAGTTTTTTTTATTTATCTTGCTTGAAACTTTGAAACACTTAATTTTAATTTTACTTAAATTTTAATGTTGATCGTCGTAACAGGGTAGGTTGTCAGACAGGTAAAAACACACAAATAACTTATCATACTATTAATTAACTTGGTTCTTCGCTAAAAGTAACTATTCGCGAATTCCAGCGTGTCCATGTCTTTATGTGTAGTCTATGGCAACCACAGTACAAGGAATCCTAGTGGGGGCTACGAGTGTGTAAGGTAGATATTATTTTGTGTAGTGTTAAGATGAATGCACCATGACCATAAAGGTTGAACTAGACTTAAACATGAATGTTCGTTAAAACCAAAATGTTGATGTAGCATTTACGATCAATAGAAAAGCTAAAACACATCTTTGAGATTTCAATTACAAAAACACAGATTTTCTCTGTAGGTACATGCTGAATCGATTTAGGTGACAGCTGTGTTTATTACATGTAATATAGATCCACATCTAGGATACTTTTCATTCCGGGTAATGGATGTATCCCCGCGGGATGAAAGATAAAAGTTAGCGCGGAAGTTCTGTTAAACAGATTTAGTAAGTTAAGTGTTACTTGACTCCTGTTTTTCGCTATAACAATAATGAGTATGTTTTCAATTAGTAAAATTAATAGTTTAAAAAACTTAAAAACATGTTATTATACTGATAAGATTAATAACTGTTCTGTTCACCTCTGAAATATTACCTCTTCTGGAGTAATTTCTAAGTTAAGTACCAGTTTATATTTGTCATAAAGATTGTCACAAATTTCATTTTCACAGCCTAAGAGGAAGTCGTTCTAATTTAAGCTGCAAGGTAAGGTAAGGCGCAAACAAACAAACATTGCAAGTTCAATAAAAGCTTTTAAAAAACTAGAGGATCCGGTCCCTAAACCGATAAAATAGAATAAACGTCGTATTTTAGCCTGATAAAAGTAAATTACAATCACAGGGCGTGGGTATTATTTGTAATCGCAGGGAACAGGTGTCCCGAAGAGAAGAGACAGTGACTTATACTGAGTCATTTCAAAGTAATCGAAGTTGAGCAGCGTCTAGGGTGGTCAGGTATATCAATTGGTGAACGTACGGCTTACATCATTATAATGCGGTATGCTAATAAATTCGGGTTGTACACGGAATGTCTATTCTATCAAATGGCTATTTTATTTCTATCAAATAATGTTAGCAACTCACGGCTAACGGGATAAACTTTCTTCTTACTCATGGGTAGCCATGCACGATGTTAAACGGTCCTCATTTTTCTATAGTTGGAGGAAAATTGCTGTCGTATTTCCGGCTCACATGTCCTTAAGCTGGAGACAACGAGATTATCCGCGGGGAAATAAAATGGAGACACGAGAATCATCAATCTTTGCCCTTGCCATCCTTAAACGAAACTAATAAAAATGGTATCTTATTATTGGAAAAGTCTTGTTGATTAATGTACTGGTACTTCAATTACCTACGTTGAAATTTATTTTCTACCTTTTTTATGGAATGGGTACTTGTAGTAGTTACATGTAACCACTACATTTTAATTTGTATAATTCTTAATTCGTTGTGATATTGTAGTGTAGTTACAGACCTCGTGTTTAAATTTTTTGATAATAATTTAACGCTTGTCATTGTTGGCTACCCTAGTCTAAGAATTTTATCCGTACATTATAAAAAGATAACTAACTTTATTATTGGAATAGCTAGGGGTTGCAGTGGTAATAATGATAATTAGGGCTTGAAATATCACAATTTTAAATTTGCTAATGAAGTGAACAAAGATTTTTCAACCCTATGTAACAACTGTAACATATAACGCCATTCAAGCACGCAGAAGTTGTACAAAATAGATATAATGATCGACCTTAAAAAGATTAGAAAGAAAATAAAATAAAGCAAAGAGGTCGATTACTTATATCCATGAATATATTTTGCAAAATGTCTCAAGAAATTATTTCATAACATAGTGCTATAACTAATAGTTTTCCGTATAATATAATTTATCTTAAGTTCGAATGTTGTTAAAGTGGAAATAGAGTAATAAAAGCAATTAAAAGGCATAAGTAAAAGTTGGCCGACGGCCCGCAGCCGTCGCGCGTCGCTCCAGCCCGGCAAGTTTGTCAATTATAACTAAGGTGACTACGTTTGCAGAGTTGATTGCAAAAATACCGACGTAGGTACGGACTGAGAATCTTAATTAAGAGAACCTAAAACTTGTCTCAAGTAGTAGTCGGGCCTACTAATTACCTATTAAATGTTCCTTATTGTGTGGTATCAATTTATTGGCCAGCGACGGTCAATTTTCGACAATGAATGTACCTATTTAAAATAGACGTCAATATTAAATATATTGCATTAATTATGGAAGCGTACTATGATATGCAATATCCTATATATTCACACCCTGACATTCGCTGAATGATGTTGAAGCTGCTGAATGATAATGAGATGTAATTATATTTCAAGTTATTATCTATGCAAGCCAAGTATGCACCGTCCATATAGGGAATAAGGAGGCATTAAAAGTTCAAGAGCGGCTTCCAGCGAAGTTCCGTGCAAGTTGTACAATCGGATTAAAGTAAATAGCTGGCGAGGACGGGGATATCTGTTATAAGCTCGGTATAATACCGAGGGGCTGTGAGTGTATTTCTAATCAAGGCTTCAAGACAGTTTCAGAGAGGCCGGGTGTGCGGGCACCCTGTTAATAGCGAAAGTACCCCACTAAGGGGCGCCGCTAGGTCTTATCTTGCCTCTTCCGACACCGCCGACTTACATTTAATTGTCGAAGTTTTATTGTAGCCATCCTAATTACGATATTGGAAACGAAGATCAGATTATGTCTCTTTGAGTTACATCGCCCTTTCTGAATTAATCTCTATATAATGGAAGTACTATCCTCGTGGTATGTAGTAGGTACGAATCTTCATTTAAGAGTAAAGTAAGATGTATGAGAATTACGGCTATATAAATAAAAAATGTACAAAATTCACTGATAATAGAATTATGGCCTAAGGTTGAAAGGTAGTTTAAAAAATACGAGATTTTTTTACATTTTCTACTAACAATTAATTCTTATAACGCCGAAAAAAATACTTTTAATAGTAATTCACTCTCGTTTCGTTTTGGGTCCTTATGTTGCAACCTTGCTTTTAATAAAGAAAAAGTTGTTTGTTGTTGTAAAATTGGAGCTTAATAATAAAAAAATACTTTTGGAAACAGTCAACATGTGGTGTCTGCCCATACCACATTTTAATACGTTTTTACATGTTACCCTTTTTTATAAGTTGTTAATTAATGTTGATTGCACAATTAAATATAAAACGTTTAATTAATAACAAAATTAAAAACAAATAAATAATATACGTCATTACGTAAAGGTAATAAGTACACAATTTTAATTGCAATTAGTAACAAGATAGAAAAAGAACTAGAATTGAACAATCTTCTCTTCAGTTTTTGATAGCCACATTTCCTGCCAGCTACTTTCCAATATACCTATCTCTCCACTGATATCGAGCAATCAATTTTTCTAATGTTTACTATGTTAATTAAATTCTATGCGGTTTAATAAAATAATTATGCGCCCTTAACACTAGGTATAGATTTAGCCTACTTAGCATATTTGCATGTGTTTCAACTTATCTCACAGGATCGCCATATAAGTTCAGGTGTTTGAGACACAAATGATACGGCTTAGATCAGTAATAAAATCATTTTATGACAAAATACATAGATTAAATAAGGTTGATAATATACAACAAAAGGGAGCAATACTGCAGTTGCAAAAAAATTTTGTACTTCAATATTACGCAGCGGTGCTAAGTAGTGCGTGAAAACAAAACTACTGGGCTATTCACATCCTTCAAGCCCCAATAAAATGTATACCCGTTACGTCCTCTATTTCACACTGAAAAAGCCATACACAAGTCAGTTAAGTGCAAAAGCATAAAGTTTAAAAACGCACGCAGCGTTAAATCGGGTACGGAGGCATGCAACGTGAAACAGCAGTTCCGAGAACAATTCAATTTACTTTTATAGCCCAAGCTGATCCCACTGCGGATCAACTCACTTACGAACTGAGCGGAAACTAATCATCGGCCGCGTCTTGCCTGATTCGTTACCCATATCTCAAGTGATCGCTCCCAATACTTTTAGAAGCGTGTCTTTAGTAAATTTAAAGTTTAAGGGTACGCTAGAATTTATTTCAAATTTTAACAAAAATAAGAACGTTGACTAATTTTAATTCGAATACTCGCCTAGTAAGTATTATATTTCCTTGATTTATTATGAGTTCATGTTGATATTGTCTATAAATAGTGCCTTATCAAAAAGCAAAAGCTTTATCTGCAACGAAGTTACATTACGAATTAACGTCAAAAATACTCCGATATGGCTTCAAGAAAAGGATAGTACAGATACAATCGATTTGATGGAGCCACTACTATGTTCCCTTATACGCATGTGCACTTACAACTTATTTAGTGTAAATATAATATGTATTTTGAAAGAAAGTCCTTGCTGCGACTTGAGGTCAGAGTGAACAGGTAGAAATACTATCTAAAATGTGGAAATACACAGTAGCTTGAAATCCTTTACATAATAAAAAGAAACGAAAATTTCCTCGATATATATAATGTATTATATAATTCGAGTATAATGTATTGTCTAAGCTTTCATTATATTGTAATACCCAAGCACCCTATGATTCATCAGTTTTTTTATGGGAAATTACGTTATAGTAATCGAGTATCATTTAATTAAAAAAACTGTGAAAAATAATAGTGAACTAACAAAGCATTCTTAGGGGAAATACAAGTGTAAAATAATGCTCTATGTTAAGTATTTATAGTAATATGTTATTTTATTATGCAGTCAGCGATTTATGTAGAATCTAAAATTTTTGTCAATATATTACCGCTCCATTATGAACATGAATAATTGTGATTTTTTTGGAGAATTTACTTATTAGGAAAATTAACAATTACCATGCTTTATATGACAGCCCAAGTTAGTTTAGTAAATGTTAAAATTGACCTTGTTTCTTCTCCCTCCTTACGTCTCTATAGTACTACGTCACTTAATAATGGTACATTTTGTTCCTGTCCATTATTTTTTTCATATTTTCTCTATTTCTCCATTAGATAACACATTCAGTCCCCTAACTGAACATGTTTTCTTTAGTTCACGTTTAGATCGGAGCTTCTGGTAATTAATCGAAACTAGAAACGCAATAAATTTACCTTTATTTATCTCCTTTAACTGAACTGTCGCCGTGTCAGTTCTTGCTTCCGAGTAAATCACAGATGTAAACTAAGAAACCAACGTAGTTTGAAAAATGGATCTCCAAGGAGGACCCTCGTTGCAACCTTTTTCTTGCTTCCTTCCTTCGTTACACCTAAACTACAATTTCCTCAATTTACTCTTTTCTTAAGAAATGTTCGTAGTGAGAGCTACTTCTAAGGAATCATGTGACTCGGCTTGAATAGAAAGTTAAGATTATTAAATAGACTTTGGATTTTGCTATTTTCATCACGAATTATATTTCATGTTATTAGTAAAAAATATTTTATGCAGTATCACGGTGTCTCGATCTTTTTGTGGTTCAATAATATGAATAGGTTTTACAGAACACACAAGTAACAATGAAAAGAGATGAAACATTCTTGCTCCGAGTCTAGAAGTGAGCATAAAGATAAACACGTTGTTGGTGTCGAATTTTTGAGATACTGATTTCTACATAAAACATTATAATTATGTTGCTAACACGCATATTCTTAACACGTTACTTTTTTTCAAATAAAAAAATATAATTAGTGTAGGTAATATTATGTATTAAATTAATTTCAGTTACTATCTCAATCCCAATTAGGGGATTATCGTTAAAACCTTTAAACATAATATAATGACGTTACTTCTAAACATTTAGTTACTTTTAATCAGATTTATGAAATTAAAATATTCGTCGGCAAAATTCGTTCGTAGTAATTATCCAAAGCTATTCGTAATGCAACACCGAAGAGAAATAGTTTAAAGTACTTAGCGGTTGTCAATTACGATTCATTAGTGCGTCTGGACGGACTCAACGAATTATTCAGTTAAAAGTTCGTCGTTAATGGCTATTCTGTGTTGAAATTTTGATTGCCGTCTGCTTTTCCTCGTGTTTTTTGTTAATTGCATTCTCTTTAATAATATACATAAGTGTATGTTAACTGTGATTTATTTTACTATCGAATACAATCTTATAACGATAGTAAATAACTAGCAATCGATTTTCTTTGACAGATAAAATGAGAATGTAAGTTTTAGAAGGCGCTCAGCGGGCCCAAGACCCTATGTAAATTTTATTGTTCTTCTTAACATTGATATTGCTAGCCGATTTTATTTGTGCAAGCAGATTTTATGGCGCAATATTTATACAATATACCCAGAATATTACATAGTCAATATGTTACAAAAGGTAGGTAATTAGATTTGGCAATGCAGATATGCCCCTGAAAAGAGAGGGACAGATATGAATAACATTGAAGTGCACTAGCGGTAACAAACATAACATTTAGTTTTTTCTTAATTACATAGTAAAATCTATGTAGTTTAAATATCGAAGCTCTATAATACTAACTCCTAATAAATACTTACTTTTAAATCTTGTTATCAATCAATCATACCAAAATAAAATCATGTGAAATATTTCATTGAAACAAAGCCTTCAATAATGGAAAATAAAAAGCAAATTTGTGGTAAAATATTTATTATAATTAAACCGTAATGGTACCTAAGCCCTGAATGTGTATACTGAGTAATGTGCGGGATGACCCGTGTCTGCCATACGTCAATCACGTTTGCGCGTTCGACCACAACCCAACATCATGTAGGGCCGCTAGGTATTTAGGGGTTCATGAGATAATTAAATCACACTCGCGTTTCAGACGATAATTTATAATATGAATATACTTATAGATCATCCATGTTATTAATGGTTCTCGGGAGTTTTAGTTCTATCGTTGTACGATATGTGTACTTTATCTATGTAGATGTAGTTTAGTAGTATTATAAACTTTAAGTAGATACTCTGTGTAGTCGAAATTCAACCGTAACTCTATTAGCCAAAGGATAACATTGTATTTTTTTGATATTCTATTGTTTTTAATCAATGTTTTTGTAACAATTTTTTTGATGTTCTATTGTTTTTAATATATTTTGTACATTTCTTCTCACTATAAACTTTTACTTAAAAAAATCTTAAAAAGTTGTACAAAAGCTTTTCCTTCACGTATTAATATATAGGTATGAGATTGTTTCCTGTCTTCATTCACAGATAGCTATGTTTAAGACATGTAGATGAACACTCAGCGAATTGAACAATTTCTACCTACTTTGGGGACTTACGGGCAACCGCCTAAATATTTAAAACAGAACTAGTGGTAACATATCTCTGAACTTTGTCGAGAATAATGAATAATAAGTATCGGAATTAAAGTTTAACTTTCTTGTTGATTGCGTTTAAGTACGCACCTAGTGTTAAAGGTTAAACTATTTATAACGTTATTATTTTAGTTTCCCTACTGGCTTCCACAAGCTGTAAGTAAGTACGTAGACTAAGAATACAGTGAGAAGTGTGGACACACATTACGATTATCAGATTTGCAAATCAACGTAATTACACTTCTATATTATGCATGGACTGTTAATGGTGTTTGGATATCCGTGGAGAGCTTATCCACAATGCGTTCAGGATAATTGTCCATAGCGTGCGGTTATCCGAGTAATCTCATCGGTAGATAATTAGATAATGTGCAACCTAAGGGGATGTACGTTTCTATCCTCGAGATATATCTTTTAATATGCGACGTCGACGAAAGTAAATATACTAGAAAGCACTCCCTTTCCCTTGTTTGTTTGTCAACACAAATATTGGAAATCCATTAGTAACCACCACTGTAGCGCAAAAAAGTATATATTAAAAATAACAATCATTTCGCCCTTCGGGATTTTCCTTCTGAGGGGAGTAAAAAGTACAGGGAGCTTCAGTAGGTGTTTATTGTAAATGTTAAATTTGTAAACATGTTCTATATGCTTACTTTCAATACAAATAAAGTTTTTTTTCATGTTAGTAGTCGGGAAACTAACAGAAGGCCTTCTGAAGATAAGTATTCACCATAAATTCTCTACATGTCCCTTGTATTCATATACACTACTATGATATCTCACAGTGAAAAAGAAAGAGAAATTCGATTGTTTGTATTCCCATCCTTGTCATTGGTATTTTTCAAGAATTAAGAGATAAGTAAATGGGTATATAAACAATCGACAACATATTATCGCTGTGAGAAAGGTTGGCAACACTAAAGGCTCCATATATACGACTACTTCAGCTGATTTTATGAAGCTTGGATCTTTCCAGTTGACGATTCATCTGGGACCGATTAATGATCAGGACGGCCGTATCGGAATAGTTGCTAAAAGTCACTGAATTTTAGATTGTATTATTGTTTGTTTTACTTGCAACCCCAAACTATTGTTTTTCTGTTCGAAAGTTGACTTTGGCATTGTCAGTAAGAAAAAATGAAAAAAGAAATTGTAAGACAGGTCTTTTATTAAGTATTTTTTTTTAAACCCTTACACACTTATACCCCCGAAGTAGGCTTCCCTGTGTCGCGGGCAGCATGGACAACACAAATAACATGTCACTAACACCCGTGACCCGAGAACAAATATTTATCACATAAATACCTATCGGCCGGAAATTGAACCCGGGAACCCTCGCTTCGCAGGCAGGGTCACTGCCAACTAGTCTACGAGGGCGTCAATTATTACAAACTATTAAAGATTTCGGCATTAAACAAACTATTGACTCAATTTAAATCCTATCTCGACATCCTTTGTGCATATGGGAATGAGTGCAAATACAACTGTGTTTGCGTGAGACTGTAATTGATTTTTTGTGTAAATAAAAGTAAACAAAGACAAAAGAATATACGAGCCACTGCTCGTACAAAGTTACTGTACACCATCGAAAGCAGAAACATAAAAAGGCATCATCGATCCGTTTCCAACAAAGACGAAAGGAAGGTACCCATTTAATACAGTTCTACTGCTGGAATCAGGTATTCTTTCACGATGCGAAAAGTTTAACATGGTTGATATACAAAATATGTTATCCGTAGTAAAGATCTCTGCGTATACGACTATTATAATATAATAATAATAATCACAACCCACATAACTGTCTCACTGCTGGGCTCATTGACAGCGACATGAGAAGTTATTTAAGATCAGTGTTTCATACAGTATATATATAATAAAGAGTGAGAGACTGAAGTAAAATAATTTCCGAGTCCAGCTATATATACACACACACACACACATATATATATACATACATATATATATACATATATATATTAACACATACAATATCATGAGCATT
>DWPA01004012.1:0-13328 GCA_018251375.1 Calpodes ethlius | reverse complement strand
AGATAATATATCAATCCCTTGTGTGTCTTTAGGTTCGTCGGTTTCCATATCAGAAATGGTTGGTCCAGTATTTATTACTATCTCTAAGTAAGTAGTAGAGGCATGGTCGGAAGGAATATCAGTAAGCTCATTAGTCATTACGGATTTATTTATAGTATTATCTTGAGTGGAGGTCAAAATCGACGCGGTTTGTGCTTGTGTTTCCTGCTCAGATTTTTCTAACACTTTATCAGTCAGTGGCAAATTCGAGATTTCTGACATGTCAGATGTAACTGAAGCTAGTATTTTTTCTGCGTCATTTAATTCATGGTAAGTAAAGTTGGGTGCATGTTCAACCTGAAGCGTTGTTTGGTCTTCCGTACAAGAACAAACAATATTCGAGGTATTTTCAGCCAGATCAGGTATGTTATTGTCGATAAAAGTTTGGGCACTGCTTACTTCCACCTCTTCAGAGGTAACAGGTTCTTCTCGTTCAATAATACTCTCAGTAAGATTAGTTATTGTTTTTATTTCTTTTTTTGCTGCTAATTCGCTAAAGTTATCGATCATTTTTATTATTTCAGCTGATGGAAGTTCTAATAGTTTAGCTCCTTTCATTTGTTCGAATTTTATAGACTCAATTAATTCTTCTTTAGTAGTCCAAAACGATGGAATTTTGTAAGATTGTTCTAATTCCACAGTCACATTTTTAAAATCATCCTGAATTTCAGCGTTAGTTTCTTCTGTTGGATCCGATATCATAGTTACTTCTTCTTTAATTATGTCTTCAGTTAAAACTATTTCGGTTGTTCCGGATTCTAAAGAGGTATCTTTATTTTCTGTTAAAATATCTTTTTGAGCGCAAATTGTTTCTTTTTGTTTCGATTCAATATTTTGTTCTATTTCTTCTTTATTATCTTTAGTATTAGAACCAGTAGTTTCTGTTTGTTCCAATTTTATAGCATCTTCTGGTTCTACTGGCAAAGATTTAAGACGTTCGTTGACGATGAATTTATAATAATCGTAATCCAACTGTTGTAAATCCAAATTGACTGAGTACATTTTAAATTCCTCCTCAAATGCTTTGTACGGAATAGAATTTGGTTTTTCTATAGGTCCCCGTTTACGATCTTGAACAGATCCAAAAATAGCTTGTTCTAAAATATCTTCAAGATATTCTTCTTGGTCTTTGTCACACTCATCAACAGTCATTGTTTTTTCGTAGGTTATTGAATCTTGTCGTATTTCTTGTAACATATTATCTTTCACATAACTTTCGACTTTATCAAGAGCGGACAAGTTTTGTGATTTTGTTGATAAATCAAGAACAGACCCATCATTACTTAAATCATTAACTGTATTTGGAGTTTCATATAGAACTTCTTGAGAATCTCCTTCTGAAATTGATTTTTGTAATTGTAAAGACTGTTCTTCGGTGCTACTATGCAATGATTCTTGCTCGTAGATTTTGTTGTCGGCTGTAATTTCATTTTCAACTGATTCTCTATCTATTGGAACTGTTTCCTCTAAGGAATTACTTTTGCTTCGAAATACTCTTACTGTTCTTATAGCAGGTAATTTCTTTTCTTCGTGTGTAATTAAGTATATAGTCCTGGTTTCAATATCCGTATGGTGCGGTGCAAGTTTGGTTATTTCTTCAACAGAAGTAATGCTATCTCTAAAGGATTCAGTGTCGTTATTATTTTGTTCCAAAGACGAAATTGATACATCAAGGTAACCTGGGCTTAAAGTTTTTTCTGTAACTTCTCTTTTTTCTGTTATTTTCTTGTTACTTTCATCGTGAATTAAATTTAAAGCCTCGTCTAGAATTGTCACTTCAGTAGCAATTTGTCCTGTTTTAATTAATGCTTCTTGAATACTAGGTCTATCGATAGACTCAACTGTTGACTCTGGTATTCCTTCCTCCTCTGCCATAAGGGTATTCCAATCCATTGTGATTAAATTCTGTCGAACGTCCTGTTCTTCTAGAGGTTTGGGATTAATTTCTTCACTTTCAATACCGGTTAACTCTGTTGTATCTTTTGATTCCTTCTTAATATTTATTTTAGATTCTTCTATCTGTACAGATATTGTGCTAACGTCTTTCTTGCCTTTTTCTGTTTGATCAATCTCAATTTTCTTTTTCCTATTTTTGGATTTCTTTTTTGTTTTCAAATTATTGTCCTCAGATTCAATATCTGCAACACTTAGTTGATATTCGGATGTAACTGTTTCCAAGGTCTCTTTTTCTGGAACTTCTTCATTTAATTCCTCACGTTCTAATTTCTTTAGTTTGCGCTTTTTCTTGCTTTCTTTACTTTCATTAATAACTTTAGTTTCATCCAATTTTATGACTTCCGCATCTTTTTTGTCATCAATTAATATATTTATATTATCAACAATAGGAGATTTAACACAGTCAAATACTTTGGTGGCCATGTCTTTGGAGCTTGTACTCGTTACTATATCTTGAAGTACTTCAGGATCCACCTCTGATTGAGTGATTAAAGACAATTCAGGATCTTTAGTATCTTCTTCGATATGTTGTATCTTGGTAGAATCCAAAATAATATTTTCTGTTATTTTTTCATTTTTCTTTTTCTTCTTTTTCTTATTTTTTGTCATTATACACTCATCCTCAGTACATGTTTCTTTGATATGTAGATCTTCACTTATAACGTTTTTGGCTTCAATAAGTTCTTTTGGCGCATCAAAAGATTTCATAGAACATGAGGAGAAATCGGAAGTTGGTTTTTGATCTGCAATATCCAAAATATTTTCATGTTCTGTTATTATTTCATCCAGCGAACCTTTTAATGATTTTTTATCCTTTTGTTCTTGTGATGTTGTTAATGTGTCAGATACAATGTTTTTTTCTTGTTCTATCGAATAAGTTTCTATCGGTGACAAGTCAATATTGCAAGACGTGTCAGTCACAATATCTAAAATATTTTTATTGATACTGGTTCCAAAATTACAACTCATTGATATTTCTGTTTCAACCGGTAGTGATTTACATATATCTTCATGTTTTAGCGGTGTTACTTGTTTGTCTTCTATTACAGAGGATTCTGGATAGTTTGCAGTACTATCTATTTTTTTTGATACAATGTCCTGTTTCCATTCCTTATTAGTTTTCTTTTTCTTTTGTTTACTTGAAAGCTCTTTTTCTGATATTTTGATTTCAGTTTGTTGGGAGCTATCTATATCAACAATATCTGTATTACGATCTTTACTGATGTCACACGTATCTTTGATTTTTTTCTTCTTTTGTTTATCAGATTCCTCTATTTCTTTGAGAGCCTTTTCTATTTCATCTTCACTCTCTACTTTAGGTTTTTTAGCTTTGTGTTTCTTTTTATTTTTTTTCTGCTCTACTGTTATCAGTTTTTCAGGTGATGGTTCCTCCTTTAACGCGGTTTCAGCTACTGTTTCAATTACTGTGGCGCTGTGTTGTATTTTTTTGGATAATTCCATATTTTTATTTATTCGAGACGGAATCGATACAGGTGGAGCATCCTCCATTTGTATAGGTTCAGTCTCATCAAAATCTTGAACCTCAATAACTTTTTTGGGTGTTTTCTTTTTTTTTAATGTTTGCACATCATGCGCTCGTGTAGGGCGCTTTTCAGGAGCTCGTCTCTGCCGTGGCATATCTCTAGAACGGCTTCTTTGGGAGGGACGCTCAGGTTTGTCGATTCTTTCAGACTTAAATGCTGAAGGATCTCTCGAATATATTTTAGGTTCATACTGTACTGGTGAAGATTTCTCCACTTCTACTACTATTTCTTTGACCATCTCTACTTGTGCCACTTGAGCCTTCGGTAAAGACGTAATATTTTGAGACCTCGCTTGCTTGCGTAAACCGAGCGCTAAAATCTCTGCGTAGGACATTTCTTGAGAACGACAGCGTGTGGCCGGACTCACAGATCTGTCATGACCTGATCTCAAATCTGTCTCCAGAACAGGTGCTGGGTTGGTCGGTATTGGAGCTTGATAAGCAGATTCAACAGAGACCGATTCTAATTCATTAAATTTGTGTACAGCTACAATTTCTGTTTCATTCACATAGTCTATCGGCTCCGGCTCGGCTCTACATTCGGACTCATCCCGACGGACATCATACACATTAGTATCACCAGTAAACACAGCACTTTCACTATACACGGGTTCACTGAACACCGGCGCGTCACCCGGTTCTATTGCGTCATCGATTCGAACACTAGGTGCGACTACACTTTCGATTATGTCTTCATCGGGTGAATCATCTTGATTTCTAGGTTCTTGCGGTCTTTGCGTATATCGCTGAGCGCTGGGCTGTCTGGAGCCCGCCGCAGAATTGGAGCGGGAACAACCCTTGACAATCTCGGCATAGGTGGTCCCCCCAAGGACCCAGGCGGGGCTTCGCCCGCGGGCGGGGGGTTTGTGAGGCACGGTGAGCGCGGAGGGTCCGCGCGCGCGGCGCTCGGGCGAGCGCGCGCGGTGTGCGCGCGCGGCGTTGGCCTGCGACACAAGCATGGCCAGCGTGGCGGCCGCTTCCTCCTCGCCCGGCACGTAGTACGGGTCGATCTCGAACACGGCCCGCGTCAGCTCTTCGATTCGCCGGGAGACCTCCTGATACGCAAGTACGGACATCATTTACGAGGGTGTTCGCTGCTAGAGCGAGCGATGGAAGCGGAGGTTCATGAAAGGAAACGACGGTGGCTGCGATCTCGATTTTTTATTGTAACTATTTAGCGATTAAAAGTATAATAATAGTGATTCGGGAATAACGGCGACCGATCGAAAGTGAACGCCTACGCATCCCGGAGTGGGTCGGCGTCGGGTGCACCGCGCTGCACTAGCAGTTTGATGCGTTCGTTGCGCGCCTGAATCTTGCTTTGTAGCGACTTTACTCTCTCGCGACATTCCTACGTCGGACATCGGTTTACGAGTTAGTAGGGTGGGGAGGAGGCAACAGAAAAAAAATAAAAAATGAATGCCGAGCCAGTGATAATGTCGGGTACCGTTGGAGATAAACAAAACTAGAATTCGCTAGCCACCTACTAGATCTGTGCGGGTGAAGGTGGACAGTGGACTAACCTGTTGATGCCTGAGCGCCGTTTCTGGATCCCGCGGGCTGTAGTTTGGCTGCGCGGCGTGGCGCAGGCGTTGCTCAGCCTCAAGCAGTTGTGCACGCAGTTGCGCCACGTCAGCGCAGTACGCCTCTACTTGCGCGAGCGCTGCGGCAAGTTGTGCCGCCTGGGCACTCGTTTGCGCCGCCAGCGCGTCGAGCGATGCGCACAGATCGTGCGCTCCCCGCTGCACCCCCTCGGGCGCATGTGACGTCGACGCGACACCATCCGGACCAAAATGCACCTGTTACATATCACATATTGATCGCGGTTGTACCCTTTTATGCTCAGACATCTTCAAAATACCTAAAATAATATTATTGATGGGAAAAACGTTACCCAGTTATTTACCTAAAATCATAAAAATAAAAAAAAGATATATACATGACGACCAATATATATATGACTGTATTTTGCGCCGTAGTAAAATTATACTAACGTTGAGTTTCTCCACAGCATAAGAGATCTTGGTTTTTTGTGTTGAGATGTCGTTAATTAATTTTTCCCTGTGGGCTAGCCTGTCCCTAAGGGGTTTTTTCGCATTCTGCGGGGCTTCCAATGTTCTCGCGGTAGCATCTAGCCAATGTCCGACATCTTTTAATTTCTTTTCGCATCTCTCCCATTCTTCCGCGAGCTCAATAAGTAACCCGTTCTGAAAATGAAAATGAATATAAAATATTTGCTGTTTTCTAATTCATATTTACTCGTAAAATATAAAGAAGCAACGAACTGTTTTCGCTAATTTCTTCTCTACGTCAACCGTCGCATTCTCTGCCGCCTCTAATCTAGAAGGTAAGTCCCCTGGACTCGTGACTCTCTCTATTGCCTCTATCTCTTTCGCCATATCTGCTAAATTTTTCGCTTGTTGCTTACAACTCTTAAGTGCGTTCTGTAAAAATAAGAAAAATAAAACAAGTTAATTATATCACCATGGAGTACGCCATTGATATTTAGTCAAATTTAATTCTTGCTTTTCAAGTAGACATACTCCGTATTCAGTCTGTTTTTGTTGCGCTTCCTGGAGATCGGCCAGCGGGAGTGGCCGAGCAAGGAAGGCTCGCTGCGTCTCCACCCAAAGCAGGACCTTCTCCAATAGAGCCAGGAATCTGGCAACAGCATCGCAGGCGTCCTCTACAGCCGCTTGCCGGGCTTCAAGCTCGCTGCAAACCGCCGCGAACTGTTCCGAGAGTGCGGTGACAGTAGACTGAATCAGTTGGCGCTCGCCTGCGTCGCGGCTGCCCTCGACGATCGCACGAGCGTTTCGCGTCAGCCGCTCCAGGCGGTCCGCCACGTTGGGCACTTCAGACCTCTTGGCAACTAGTCGTTCTCTGTATGGTTCTGGAGGAAGAGTGCGATCCCGAGCAGTTACTTCTGCTGCGCGAATCCATTCCTGAACGTTCTCAACGTCGGCCGCATATTCCGTGCGGGCGGTGCGCGCGCGTTTCCATTCCCTCTCCTTCTCTTCCATTGCTGCTGCTAATGCTTCCGACGATAGTTCTAAAGCGGATAACTCCTGCGCCACGTCCGCCGGCGCCGAGCCACCGTAGCGCCTCCTGCTTTCCTCGGTGAAATTCTTCGTGCGCTGAACCAAATCCGAAACTTGCGCAGACAATTTTCGCACTGCTTCTGAGTCGTCCTCTCCGTATACGTAGAAGGTCCCGACTTTAGCTATGTAAACTTCGATTTGCTGCCGGAGCTCGTTAATTTTCTCTGACACGCGGTCGAATTCGGAAACGATTTCGTCGATCTCCGCGAGCCTCGCCGCTAGAGTCTGTCGCAATCTGAAAAGAAGGAACACGTTTAGATGGCGTATACGGGGAGCGGAGAGTGCAGCTCGTCGGCGGGCGGCTGCCAAATCGCGACGGAAATAATCTAACGGCGTGACGCGTGACGCGGCGTGACGCCGCAAGGTCGCACCGCATCGCAGCCCTACCTCGTCGTTCGTCGGCAGCGGCCCGCGGCGCTCCGCTCGCTTTGCCAGCCACTCGCTCAATGAACCGACCGATAGTTTGGCTCTGCCATGCTAATTTTATTCGACGCTAATGACATCATTCGAGTTTTCGGTGCACCGATGTTTACGTTCCGCACCGGCATATCTATGTGGTTTTACGATGACGAAGCTCGCGACCTTGCCGGGTGCCTGACTATTATTTCGATGCCTGAGCGTATTGCACAATAAAAGTCTAAACGCCAAATTATCTAGATGCGCAGTATGTCAAAGGAGCCAGCCGGCGCGGCGGCGTCGGTGTGCCGAACCGAACGAAATAAACATTTACGCAGCGACCGCCCGATGAAAACTTTCATTACATACCGAATAACTTCAGCACTTATATTTGAAACGCCGTATTGAGTACAACTCACCAGATGCTATAGTTATTTGTGTCACGCGATTTGTTTCTCAACGTAAGAATTTAACACTGTTGCGCACACTGGTCGCAGTGGTCGGCGGTCTCTACACTAGTGTCTATGTTTCCACGTGGCTTCTTCCGTAACCGGTTAGTCGAGTATTGTTTTCAGGCCGAGAGAAGTGGCTCGGTAGGATTCGACGCATCGCAAGTGCTTTGCTTTCTCGAAAATCTATACCGCGTGAGGGATGGCGTGTTCTAAGTTTATTCCTCGGTCGGGTTCCAGTTCACACTGAGAGGCCCTGACCCATTAAATGCGAAACACGCATGCGCGGTTCGTTCGGAAATAGTAGTCTGCCAGTTTGAATACGTAACGATTATACAGACGTCCCCCGTGCCCGCGTCTGGAGCGCCGATCGATCCGAGAATGAGCCCTAAGTGCGACGCGTGAAATACATTTTCACGTGCACGAAGCGAACGATTTGCGGTTTTACAGTACAGGAGCCGGCCGTTTGATTGATCCTATTCCAGTCTATAACACGACTGTGACTAAATCTTGGTTTTTACAGTGGGGTGGGGAATGTATATCATCGATTTAATCCACGGCACCACCGAGTGAGACACGTTGCCACGTGGTCCGGTGCTACAATCGATAGGTCTGCGCCATTACGGTTTCTTATTTTTCGTCCGGGAGCAACGTCTCGTTGTCATGGTTACGGAAACTCAGTAACCAGAACGTTTAGTGCGATCGACGAACAATTAATAGTTCGTTTTAATATGATAGATCTGCTACGAAATAACATCTGAGGTGTATTTATTAAACTTGCAACTCTTTCAGACTATTTTCCATTTTAACGTATGTGTCATACAGAGGGTCAAATATATTTAATATTAAAATATCTTTGAGCTACATTAATAATTTTATCAAATACTGGGGCATCATTTATTTATTGAACTGGTGTTTTTATGTTCGCTCTGGTTGTGTTCATTTTTAGGAGATTAGTCACTCGTTGAGGCAACTTCTACGACATTTTTTCGTGTGCAAAAAAATATAATAGTGTCGGATACATTCCATGTAACAAAGTTGTTTCATTGGCCCTTGTGCTTCTCCTGTTATTCAAGCATGATACAAGAGCTATTTGAAGGATCTCTAATTTTATCTAGAAGTATCTCGAAAGCTTGTTGTAGCGTCTACCGGCCGTCCAAGTGAAACTGGTTTGAAATTAACGAATATAGATCTATAATTGTATGGCTCATAGTATTATTCAATCAAGTATATTGATGGTATTGCTACGTTACAGCCATTTTTAACCCCTAACTAAAAAGGTTTATAAATTTGACGTGTCGATCTGTGTATTTGTATATTTATCTGTGGAACGATCCTAAACGAACGAACCGATGCTAATGCGGTTATTTTAATAATAATTTCCGAATAAGTTTATTGGTAGAATATAAAACGACCTTAAAGCGACATAATAATCCGTATCAAATGATTAATTATGAAAATCATATCAAATTCCAAAACCAACGCGGATGTTAACCGAAGCAGTGACGTATGAGGCGCTGTGACAACACTATTGTTAAGTCATGCCCGTGATAAATCCAGCGGGTGATGTCACTACGGCAGGCAGTAGGCTCACGGCACGACGAGCCTTGACACTCGCAGCCGTTGACAAGAAACGTATATTTCATCTGCATTTATAAAAAAAAAAGTTTGACTGACTGACTTGTGAACGTCAGGATCTTGGAGCTAAAAAGTTGAAAGTTTGCATGAAACCTTCTGTTATAGTCTAGAGAAGTTTGAACACTGATTTTTTCATATTACCATGGGATAGGCGATATATTCGACAGGGTATATTGTCGTTTGGAAGTTGTCTTATTACTGTAGTGGGTGGAAGGCGCTAGTTACTAGTTTTGTTACAAAAGATTTAGTTAATTAAATTACATAAAGTAACCTTGGCCTCAGTGTTGTTTAGTTCATTAGAAGATCATCATTTTCAGTTTTGAAATAGCTTTTTGCTTAAGATTATGGATTTCTAATCTACTAGAAAGTCAACTGTAGTAGTAACATGACAACGCCGTTTTACAAATAAATATTTATTAATTAGGTAACGTTATGGTTTTATATAAAACTAAACAATATCTTTGAAAGTTGTTGCTAAAATAATTCTTTACTAATACAATAAATATTTAGCATCTGATCTGCAAAGATTTTATCGTCTTCAAATTATAATATTACATATAATATAAATAACGCAGTCCACATCGTCAATGATATTAATATTCACAGTTGCTAACGAACCAACCATGTTTCTGAATAGTTCCACATAGACAGACAGATAGTAAAACAAATCAAAATCTCATAAAATCGTTCATAGCTCCGATGCTGTTTTATTATTAGTATAAATATTATGAGGACGGGACGCGACACTGACTAATCTTTAGGCCTCAAAATAAATTTGTCGTTCCACAGTTTTTGTACGTCTTAGAGATATGCAAAACCTCTATTTAATCCTTATGAATTCTTTATTTAAATTAACTATTTGTCGTTGAATATATATATATTTATCTATCTATTATCCTTTGAAGGTTTTCTGGACATAGGCCTCTCCTAATTTGCGTCACTCAGACCGGTCCTGAGCGTTCTGAATCCAGCGAATACCCGCTGTCTTCAGGTCGTCAGTCCATTATGTTTCAATAAATGCATTAAACGTAGCTGGGCTTTATTTTTATTTTATTTTATTAAGCACTCCTACGCTTGAAATATACTATCGTACAAAATATTTCTTACGACCGTGTACCCGCAATTATAGATGAGCGCGACATTCACGTTGCTACGCTCAAATTATTATGTCAATAAGAACAGGAAAATTGTATTTTTCACACAACATTACTCATTATTCATTCATTTGTAAAGACTAAGCATGCAGGATATCAAGGGTTATAATATTTTGTTGACAATCTACTTTCTGGGAAACTTGATTACAGACTATTAAGTATATGTTTGACAATATTGTAACTGTATCTGTAAAAAACTAAGGGTGTCTTTTATTTAATCTTTCTCCATTCCTTCCCCATGCCTATCTTTATCTACACTAAGTCCTTTCGTTAATATTCTTAAAAATATATAACAAGTTTTTACATAACATTTAACATAGATTTTAAGTATTTAAACTTGTAAATTTAAATAGGATGTTCAAAAACTTAAGTACATGACTTCATCGCATCTGTCTTTATTTTTCGTGACCAGGTAATTCATAGCGATGGCGGACATTTTGTTTTTTGTCGGTTGTGTGAACAACTCAAGAAAATGAACGAATGAGTGAAGCCTTGAAGGAGTGCTATCTAAAGTATTTTTAGAAGACAGCCTTTAGCGCAGACAAAGAAACACGTAAAGAGAGATTGAGGTGCCAAGGTGGAACACGGTAGCAGGGGAGGTTAATGACCACATCTGAAGGTATCATAGATATCATAGAGGAATGCTGCGTCTCTTAAGAACAAGGAGCTCCAAAGCCGGTGTTGTAATATAACTGAAATTTTAACTCGACCTTCACAAATTGCATGGGAGCTAAGGCCAAGTGAACCATTGCAACTATCCACAAAACATTACTAAGTTTACCATAACTCCCATGTTCTTAATTTAGAACCATTTATTTCGCAACGTGTTTTCATGACGTCACGCCACAGCTCGCGGCGAACCACCCGCCCTTGACCGTTCCATATGTGTGGATTCTGACTACATCACTATAACCGAACGACCCGTAACTCTTTCTGCGAACAACGAATCCAAGCTTACATGCCTGGGAAAACAGTTGAAATTCAAGTGGCGCGTTTTCCTTTAATGAATTGGGCGAACACTGGGCGCGTATGCTTTTCTGGGCGCCTTTTAAAGGAGTTGAGTACATAATCCTTGCTGCCTTGTGATAAAGTTTAAATTGAATAATATCGAAGACGTGTTCTTGGAGCGTGGAACTGGTCAAGGCGCACGACAATGCTTATAGAATTTTAATGAGCCGCCGGCGAACTTTTGCCATAAAATTCTTTTAAACAAACCGCAATTTATTTACTTTTATTGAACACACCAGACTTTTTTCAAAGTTCTTTTAAAAATATTTTTTATTTATAACTTAGCTCCAAGGTCATGGGGTCTCACAATTGTACATATTGTCACTGGAAAGCGTAAACGCTGTAACCCATAAGTTTCTACTTACAGGGTTATATATTACGTATTGGAACGTAATTTTATTTGGTAATAATCCATTTTGTATAATTCGAAATAACTCTCTCTAGCATTAATCACCTACTATATTTGTCAAGTAGATCCAATATTACGTATTTAAAGGCATTTAAAATAATGAAATAAAATGCCGAATGCCCTGGAGATACGTTTAAAATTATAGCGTGCTACAAGTAACTTACAAAAGTAGTTTCACATGAATAACGGAACAAAAACAGGGAAGGAAGTGAGGGTGTTTCAAAATATATTATTAACAAAGTTTGTGAATCATGCAGGTGACCGAAGTACGCCTGCACTTCGACTGCGCATGTCCCATGCACCCTCGCGGTTCACGCATCCTGTGCCAATCCGAGGGGGGATCTAACGACATAACCGTATGGGTATCTCCATAAACGTTCGAGACGGCTTGTTCGATTCGACATTCTGAGAACGGTCGTACCAAGTTATTTTAACATGGAAAAAACAAAATATCGATATATATAAATATCTTATAAGTATGTAAGTATCCATTATTAATAAAGATAAAAGTAAAGTTGTTTCTATTTTTTTTATATTTTAACAGATTATTTATTTGTCGTTTATAACATGAACGTATAATGAATGAACCTTTCTACTCAGGTACTAACTAAGTAGAGAAATGCTTTATGTCTCAACCCTTGTCCTTTGGAAAAATTAGCGCTGTACGATAAGCGTAAATTTTAAAGTATTCCTCAATTCCTTCCAAACAATTTCTAAGATTACAGTATCCCCATACGTAATGCTAAGACATTTCATACAAACGTAGGCGAAAAGATGAAAGAGCATTAAAATAAGACACTATGAGGTATACCGTAGAATATAGATTCGTAGAACTGACGATTACGCAGATTATAATATCAATCAGAGTCAAATCAACTAAGAATAGGCTAGCACTTAATAATAATTATTCGTTACTTAACTAAAGGAATTCATACTCTTCTCCACAAAATAATGTAAAGTTACTTATTTAACCAGAGTGGAAAAAACATAGAAGATTTTCGATTCCTTTCTATCATTGGACGTTCCTTTTCTTTAATTTGGCTGTAATATACGTTCTAATTAGTTTTCCCACATAAATGATATGCTTTTTCATCATCCTCCAAGCTATATACGCCAAACATACCATAACGACGCTCTGTTGTGCCGTGAAAGACACACGTTCGCATTTATAATATTAGTATACATAGTACCCATACATTAATAAGGATGAAACATACTTGCTAATTACATTAACATTATAATTACGTCGTGATCAAACTACCGAACGTGCGCCTAATACCGCCTACGCAACACTGCAATATTAATTTCGCAATTGTAATAATTCACGCGTAGATAATTACGCATTTAATTATTAATAATACTAAATTATTATTATTACAGAAGTAATAATATACAGTGTAAATACGGAATCGGTTCTAAGTTTTAATTACTTAGATTTGGTTGCTATAAATAAATAAAAGAAACGAAACTGTTTTATTCTTGACAAAGTATTTGGACATCTTTTAAGAACAATGTACGAATGTAAGTATCTGAGTTTTAATATATTTTACAAGGAGTATCAGTGCATACGCGTATTTTCTGTACGTTTTATTTATTAAATCGTTTGTTAATGTAAATAAAATATTATATAATAAT
>DWPA01004011.1:0-13329 GCA_018251375.1 Calpodes ethlius | reverse complement strand
AAGGTGAGTGATACTTAAGCAGTGATAGCCGCAATTTGCACGTTGGTTTCTCGAACGTGGGGGCGTGAGTTCGACCGGCACGCACCTCTAATTATCAAGAGGTTATGTGTGTACAAGTTAATTAGGACTTGCTTCTGTGAAGAAAAACATCGTGAGGAAACCTACATCTGAAAGTTCTTCATAATGTTCTCAAGGGTGTGTGAAGTCTACCAATCTGCACTTGATCAATGTGGTGGACTACGGCCTCGGCCTCGACCTCGCCCTCATATTGTGAAAGGAGACTGGAACCCGGCAGTGGGACAGTTGTGAGTTGGTATGATGAGTGTTTTAAGTACATCATGCTGATCGCAGTCTGATCTGCATGTCGGCTATAATATAATATGCTCAATAGGCGTGGTATGTTGATCACCAGATAAGCCGGACTACGGCGGCAGCGCGAGCGAGTCTGATTACGACAAGCAGGCGCGGGAGGTGTTGTTGTCGGCCCATCTCAACCTGGCGCTAGTTTATTTAAAGGTATGTGTTATCTTTATATTATTACGACCGTTTTCAATATCCTATGTATCAATTTCCACGAATCAATTGCTTAGTAATTGTTAAAAATTCAAGGAGTATTTTCATTATTATCACTTAAGATTTCCCAGATCATGTTATGAAAAAGTGTTTCTGGTGGAATTATTCTTCTCACACCGCTTTATTACCTCGAAGTCTGGTAGATTCTCAGCCTCACTGGCCAACTCGAGTACCAGAGAGTTCTAAAGTTGTCCAAACACTTTTGAGACGTTTTAAAAACTGCTATATAACAATATTAATGGACAGCAGGTCGCTTTTTGGGTCTTCAGCAGTACAGAGGTACATTTTTCACTGATTGCCACCAATTACCAATCGCTTTCGTATTCATTTTGGATGATTACATAGTAATCTGTCGGAGTGCAATTATTTCTGATCGCTGTGAACTAATTGATTTAACGTTAACTAAAATTCATTATCTGCAGGTGTCCCCTGCGCACTACTTCAAAGCAGTGGAACATGCGGACAAGGCGCTCCAATCGGACCCCGGCAATGTCAAGGGGCTGTTCCGCCGCGGGCAGGCGCTCCTGGGCTTGGGGGAGGCCGAGCGCGCCCGGGAAGACTTCCAGAAGATCATCCAGACTGAACCCAACAATAAGGTGGGGGTCTTCAGAAAAATTGTCTAGTACCAAAGACCATAGTGCCATGGCCAGCAAAATTAATGGTTTCAAGGGTGGTAGTGTCCGATCAGGAGCAGGTCTCGTTTCGAATTTATTATCTTGCCTAGAAGTTAATCAAATAAGATAATATGTAAAGCATCTTCGTCCGATTATTTAAAATTTGAAATTTACTATGGTCAACTGAGAGAGAAGAAAAAATATAACAGCTTTTTCAAAATACTCATCTCCTAATTAGCTAAATTAGAGAATAGGAAATATCCAACATATCTTTCACTTGTCTTTTAACGTTGTCGTGGACGGGAGTCGTACCGTGAACCGGCAGAATGACAGTCAGTGTGTGTCGCAGGCGGCTGCCAACCAGCTGGTGCTGTGCCGCGCCGCCATCCAGAAGCAGAGGGAGAAGGACCGCCAGCTCTACGTCAATATGTTCGACAAGTTCGCCAAACACGACAACGAGGTTTGACACTAACGTAATTATTAATCTATTGGTTGCGGATTCGACCTTATATTATGTTAAATCAGTAACCTTGTACATCGTGTTAACCATACTCTTCACATTGTGGGAGCCGAGCCCAGCAGTGGGACAGTTATGGGCCGTAATGATGGGTAATCGAAGATTGATT
This sequence comes from Calpodes ethlius, assembly GCA_018251375.1. Classification (NCBI taxonomy): domain Eukaryota; kingdom Metazoa; phylum Arthropoda; class Insecta; order Lepidoptera; family Hesperiidae; genus Calpodes; species Calpodes ethlius. Next base: position 11,516 of record DWPA01004011.1, on the reverse strand, counting down.
GGTGATCGAAAATGTTAGCGAACTAAAAATACAATGGTTATAAGGGCGCTACTACTAACAATTTTAATTGTACATTGCCGAATTGTAATTTGTCTACCGTCGTTACCATGACAACGTCCTAACGAAGGCTACGTTGGTCGAATCCTCTCTTAATATATTAACATAACTCACACATCACAAACATCCACGACCCGAGAGCAAACATGTCTCTGGCCGCGGCGACACTCGATCTACCACTGTCGAGGTAACTACAGAGCAAGGATATTATATACAAGTATTGGGTTGTCCGGAAAGTTCGTGCCGATATTTTAAGACAATTAAACCTTTTTTGAACTTTATCTCAATGAGGTAGAATTTAATATCTGTATTTTTTACTGTACACATTGCAATTTGTGATTATAATTTCCTTATTACATAGTCTTATCAGCATATTCACAAACACTACTATGAAGTCTCACAGTAAATTAAAAGGAATGGATGGTATTCGCTGCTTCCTTAATGATAAAAAACACTTGATGACGTCATCGTGTAGGTAGAGAAGCAGCGCGCCCGCTCGGAGGCGGACGTGATCGGGGGCGCGGTGGGGGAGTGGGGCGCGGGGGAGGGCGAGTGGACCGAGAAGCAGCGCGACCGCAAGCCCACGCACTTCGAGCAGGAGAACCCCAACATCCTCATGCTGGACAAGGACGGAAGGTTCCAGAATATGTGAACGGACACTAAACAAATGTTATGGAGCGCGGTCGCGGGACCGACTGTGTGTGTTTAAAGTGGGGTTGCATTGTATCACTACAGGTATGGAACATTATAGATAGGTTTAAGCGTTTATTGACACGAGCGATGTCGTTGACACAATAAGTAATTATATATGAACTAGCTGAACACTGCGCACGTTGCTAACGCCAAAAACTAAAATAAGGTAATAACAGTGGCGCCATCTGTCTAAAATTGGTCAGACCAACTCAGAAACCTTCGTGGGCTCATACACAACAACTTTCAAATGCATAGTTTACGATTATACAAAAGACATACAGACGTTACGTGTGACATAGTGAGTCACTTACAAACATACATATTTATGTAAAGTGTCCGGCAAAGTCGTGTAAGATTAAAAGATAAACACTTGCTCCAACTTATCCGTATCTATCTATCTATCTATCTATCTTATTCCATATCTGAACAACCATCTATCATAGTAACCGATAGTTACCGCGGCAGTTGTGATCGCTTAACTCAATAATCGCTTCGTCATCAGACGATATAACAGTGAGATCTTATTTGCGTATCGCACGCACGGATACTTCCATGTGTGCGTGCGAGTGACGTGGACCTTAAAGGCGGTGACACACCAGGAAATGATGTGTTATGTTTTAAAATATTTCATAACCAGTGTGGCAGTACCATTTAAGTTTAAAGGTGTGTCCGATGATATTGTTTAAAGTATCGTTCATTGAAGAAGCGGTCATTGATATACATACAGACAGAATGCTATAGAGTAAAGACTATTGAGGAATGGTGACGTAATCACGTTGTTAATTTATGTATTAATGTTTCATAGTAATACTAAACATGTCGTGTAAAGATTTAACTAGGAATTGTAATGTAACCTAATCTCTCACATAATGCTGGAATACGGAATAAAAAATATTTGTCGTAGAAACTTTGATGTTGTGCTGCTATTCGGTGGAAATTCGATTCTGTTTACGTCGTAGGATAAATTTAAAGATCCAATATTCCTGATTATCTTACGTAATTCGAACTATGATATAAATTGAAGCCAATGCTTTGTTCTTTCGTTATCAATATAATGACACGCCGCGTCAACCCAAATCAGTTACTAACTGTACTTAGTTATAAAGAATTACATTTCCCTGTGATTGTTTTAAAGATCTATAAGTTATAATAAATGAAGAAAGTCCATTCCTTTAATGATGTACCGTTAAGATTGTTCACGATTTTGATTCTGATTGATGAAGTAGGGCTGATACATTTAACGTGTAGTATTGTTTTTAAACAGTAAATTTCGTAACTAATTTGCCCGCTGTATATTTTTAAGACTTTATCCAATCCAAAATGCTGTAATATTTTTTGAAACAGTTCAAAACGTCATATATTTTGTATGTAGAATGTTAATGTCGTCATATTTGTTTATTTCACGATTAAAAATATCCGCCCATCGAAGCGTATGTCCAAATATTATTGTAATAAGTACTTAGTCATTTTAACTATGAACTCCACTTTTTCAAGCGTTACCTGCTTCTCTCTTGCCTGCCAACCCATCCGGGATACACTAGTGTTGTCGTCCTTGAACAGTGAATACCATCCAATGACACATTGGCCTCATAGACAAGACGTTTTTCTATGCACGCTTAGGATCAGGAAATATTTGAGTGTGAGGTTTGATGCAGAAAGCTAATAACATTAGCTATACATTGTCGGAGCGATAGCGTCAGCAAAAAAGCGTTTGTTTTATTCGTTGCCCAACAACAAGCGGGGGGGGGGGCTTGTTTGTTTGTCAGTCAAATTATCAAAGACATGTTTGTGTGAAAATCCCGAATGAATTATATTTTTAAAATGCTGTGACTAAAATTATACTTATGAGTTATTTCGAATACATGGGCGCATAATTTACAGTCAATTGTATCGCATGCAAAAAGAAACTGAACTTGCTGGAAAAGTTTTCCGAACACTTTATCGAAATAATATTTTGTGATACCGTGGTTTAATTTGTTTTAAATATAAAAATATCTTTAGTATTAGTGTAGAAGACAATGATTAGAATAAGGTTATTTTCCGTCTTGGAAGATGTTTTATCGTAATTGAATTGTTAGCTCACTCGTGTTACTTAATGGACTAATAAGTTTGTTGTTATTTTTAACGAAACCCTAAATCCGTGTTTGCAAAGTGCACTCTAAGTTGTATCAAATGCACTATTTTACATTACTTTCATGATTTATTTGTGTCGGTTTATCCTGATTGTTAATGAACTGCGGTAATAAATTTTGAGGCGAATGAAAACAATTTGTTTTATTTCATTTTGTATGAGTTTCCTAAAAAATATTTTCCTCTATGAACCTAAGTACACTATGCAATAGAAATTTAATGGTACTAATATGCTTATTACTAAAATGAAGAGTATCATAACGAAGTGTATGGAAGATTGGGTGGCTATTACTGCACATGTTACTCGATTCAGGGTAAACAAAGTCACAATTACTCGGATAGAGGGCGCAGCTGTGCTGCGGTTTGATGTGGAGGCGCTAGTGTGCCCTGCCCTGCGCTCACGTGGGAAGGTTACCAGGGAAACGGATTTTGGCCAGAAAATAAATTAAAATAGTTTTTGAATGGCCTTTGTCCAGTCATGTTTTTAGTTAATGAGCAATTTCACTCTTATTTTTAAGGCGTACTAAGTTAAATCCTCAAGGACATGGACTATAATGTTGGAAATTGTTACCTAAATGTTTTTTTATAACTGAATAGTAATAAGAGTTACTTGACACTTCTTTCAAGTCTCATCGTGGTGTTTGTGGTAGACCTAGTGCTTATAAAATCAATTCAAGTTTACTTTAAATTTAATTATGCTCAAACCAGGGAATACACGGGGTAAATATTCTAAAATACCAAATTTATTTAGCAAAATAATAAATGCGATAAATTAGAACGTTATGATTATTCCATAACTTAACAGTATCAGCCGTTACTTTGCGGAAATCCGTTGTCATTAAGTTAATATCTATTTTGCTACAATTCGCTTAAAATGGATGACGTTATGCAGCACCTGCATATACCACGTATGTTTTAAAGTATATACCGTCAAACATTTTAATCGCGAATTGTCGCAAAGTAGACTAATAATAACTTAATTATTCCATAACATAATTTCACGTGTACTTTTTGGCTAAGAAACACTTCGCCATTTGGGCATATTCGCGATGCGCATGAGTTCAGATATTTACGTATACTGGAATAAACAAGCAGGGGTGCTAACTCAAATTGGCCGAGTCCAACACGTGCGATACTCGTCTAGGGCAAGGATGATAACTATAACGGTCCAAATGAAACGCGCGCGCTAAGTCAGATTGTTTATTATGTCAAATATGGTTCATTACAATTCAGATTCGAGTGTTCACCCTACATTAAAACTGAAGACATTTATTTATACACCAACTTTATGTTACGCGTGAAATAGCACAATAATTATGTAAAACCTATGTCCCTTATAATTATCCGTTTTATTATAACATACAAAATATTAACAAAACTATAATTACTGTATTCATGGAGGCATGCAGTACTGCAGAGGTAGATCGGTAGATAATGCAATACTGTAAAGCTGGACCTGCGGATAGGAACTGCCAACTGCTCACACATCGTGTTTCCATTTTTAAAAATAAAAAAATAATAACCAAATTAATAAAACGACACAAACCGTCAACAAGCTATCGCAGTCACGCTAAAGGCTCTTCTATCTAATCACACAACGCAAATTTAGCAGGACGAATACATTTAGCGCATAAAAAACTAAACATGTATAATTATATAAAAAAATATATATCATATAACTATAAACTGAATAAAACAATCGACGACGCCGACTCCGGCGGTCGAGCGCGCGGTCTCACTTTACAGTATTCCCAACTTACAAGCGAATATTATCGTAGCGAGCTTAGTATTATCTTACAGAAAGGAATCCCGTACAGAAACCGTATAGAGACGTTATGTTTAAAACAGCAATACTTATTTACAATTTAAGCTTTTCGCACAAAAATACGTATTCTTAAAGCATACAATATTTTATGTCAAACAGCGAAGTAAATATAGACGTCCCTTTCGCCAATTCTACTTTTACAGGCTACGTAAGCTCGGAATCCTATGCGGGGAACATGGGATCACTCGGCGCGTCGTCGGACTGCCGGTAACTACCAATATCATTTTCAGACTAGATAATATTGGTCGATAATGTAATCCTATACGTTGATGCGAGCACACAAGTTTCAATTCTAATTTATTAAAACTTTACGTCATTAGTGAATAGTTTATTTTATTTGATACGGCTGCCAACTTTCAGAATTAAAATTTACTTTTCATAAAGATCATCAGACTCCAACAAAATGGGAGGTTCTAGAACGTAAGATCAAAAAGTAAGTAAAAAGTACTAAGAAGATATTAGATCACCAAAAATATAAAAGTTGTTGGTATAAAACAATAGTAGCACAACTCAGATATATGAATAGTGACAGCCCTAAATATGTTCTAAATTCGAACTAAGGCGCTCTATCAATCGGATTCTTAAATTTTGGCGGCAAGGACGATCTACAGATACAATATGAAACATCAAAACACGTAGTCGACAGACTAGACATAGAGAAAATTAATACTTTAAGATCTATTATGCAACAATTTAGAAGCGCTAATAGAATATTTTTGAAACGAAATTTAGCTTACTACATGTAATTCAGACCGGGTTTAATGTTGGCAAAACTGTTCTAAATCGTTATTATGCAAACTATTAAAATTTTCGAAGTTTTAAAAGTTATCGTTAATTTAAAACACATGACTATTAAATACGAGTAGATTTATAGTTAAAAATATATCGTCAGATATGCACCGTAGTGAAACTTAAAAAGTACAAGATATTTGTGAAATTATTTTAAAATAAATTTATGTATAATTTGTGGAGACACAGGAGGTATTTAAGTTTCACCAAATCGCTTTGTAGATCTTATATATTTTTCATTGAATTTAGTAATATCATGATCAATACAAGAGAGCATTTTGTGAAAAGAATAAAGCTTTCTTTTACGATACCGATTAATATCGGTATCTATTATGCATAGCGACGCAATCACTTATTCTCACACAAAATGTAAATAAATATTATACGACTTGCATTAAAAAGTAAAGTATGTAGATAAAAAAATATGCTATCCAAAACTTTCTCGGATAAAATACCTGATGTGTCTTCTTGATAAACGATGGCACGACATTACAAAGACGAGGTGTGCGCATATAAAACCCGGTCCAACCTTATTTTAAAGACAGATTTAGATGGAAACTAACTCGTACACATTTCGGGTATTGGGGTAGTATTGTTGTCCGTCTGTATCGGAGGCTTTTTCGCTTACTTTACGAGTTATCAAATAACACTTCCGTTAAAATAGAACCACAATACCCTGTGCTCATTTCTAACCTAATTACCTAAAAGCTAGGGACACTTATGGTCGCAAAGGTGACAAGGACGACATTTTTCGTTGAACGTGTATACAACAGTACAAAAATATCTCCCATATGTACCATCTTATCCTTCACGCATGTTGTCCGTACCTCCAATATTCTACCGAAAAGCTAAGATGGTAAATATAAAGGTTGGCGAGGGGTTTTAGTAAAATATTTGGGGTTGAAAAGTGGGTAGATAGGACAATACAAAATGGGACAGAAGGGTTGTGCTATTCTCTTAAAGTTTTTTTGTATTCGTCAAAGAAAATGTAACTTTCTCTTTTGACATTTTTAGGTATTTGAGATTTTGGATATGAAATCGACTGAGCGAGATTAATCAATTTAAAACAAAACTTTACGTTGACGAGACATTATATAGAGCCACAAATAGAACAAGTTAGCAGCTTGGGTGAATGGTAAAACGTGGTGTATTCAACAACACCACAGTCACATTAGAGTACCAAGACAATATTATTGGAGATAAAAACAATATTAGGAAAAAATATTAGCTGTGTGTGTTGTGTGTTGGGACAAAACATTTAACACAACACAAACAAGTATATAGGTACTCAATTATGTCATAATTCATATAGCTAAACACATTTTGATGACTTGTAAAATTTAACAATTTACACGTTTCAAATTTTTGTTTGTTAATAAACTTTATATTTGAAAAATCTCATTTTATTAACAGACTTATTTAATGATTCATACCCAAGTCAATGTGGCTTAGAATATTTTATCTAAAAAAAATATTTTTTTCGCAATATTAGAATAACCTATAAGATTACAGAAGTAGGATAGACGGTGGACATATTTTAAGGGTGCTATAATGACAGAAAATTTATAGAATCCCAAAAAATCTCGCCTTGATTGCCACCTTTGCAACGAAACGTACATCAAAATGGTATAAATTTATCATGATTATAGAAGTTTTGAATAAGTACTATTTATATTGAACGATGAGGTATGTTATCCTATGTAAACGCCACCAAGTATATACTATGTACTGCCGTGTTCGGAGCGCGCTGCGGTGCCGCGGCTTGCACTAGTCGCCAATAATTCAATCTCTCTATGACAATCCAATTTCAGTAACTGGACGTACGAGTCGAGACTCGCACCCGCCAATTTAGTAGACACTCATCGTAACCCTACTCGAAGGGCATACGAACACCCCAGTACGTAACGTTTCATATTAACACCGATTTATTATATTACAGATGATTACAAACCTGAATATACTCTATACATTACAACAAATTCACATTCAAATTTAATCAACCCAGTGTGTACCGCGCGCCCCAGCGCGCTCCGATGCGAGTGCTACGACGGACAGCGACTGCGCTGCAGGCGTCACCCCGCAGGGTAGCTTCGTTTCACAATAATTTAGACACCGAATTCACAAATATACTAAACAGGCCCTACAGCGCAGTTATATTAAATATGGAACATTTATTATTTATACTTTAAGCCGCGCGCCGTCCCTCGATCAGCGGAGACTCCGTGCGTGACAACTGTAAAACATTGCAAGCCGAGCCGGTCTGACACGACTTGGAACAATCGAATCGGAGTATTCTCGAGACGTCCAGGAGCGGCCGCTGATCGACCGGAGGCCGCTATATTTTTGTAATTTAATCGGCGGGGCGTCCGTCGACGGAGCCCGCCTTCTTCCAATCGTCATTCGGACTTGAAATTTAAGCACATCTGCCTACTAATTCCTCCTGTATGTTGTTTTAGAGACGCGTCTCTCGGACAGCGTCGAAGCCCAATGTTTCAAATGCTCTGCCGTATCTATTTCGATTTTTTACCGTACATCTGACTTTTATCCCCGTTTTATACCCGACTTTATTCTCGAGTCGTTTCAAGTTCATCGAACTTATAAATACGTTACAACAGTCTTTGGATACGTTTATCACTAAGACCCTCCGCCGCAAACTTGTAAATAGTATCTCCCTCGAAAATATATTTCGGAGTTAATTTCTTATCAATTTTTATTTTTTTCTCTTTTTATTAAATCTCTATTTCTCCTTTTGTAACGCCTGCTCCCGGCGCAGTGTCCTGCCACTGCCGCCGCGTCCGCAGACATTCATTTTCGTACGCATATGGACGAAGTCCTAATGGATATTATTATGGGTTTATATTACATTTTTTTTTTAATTTTTATACACCATTTACTATAGCAACACCAGACGTACACATACAGTTTATATTACAACGCTCGCTGCGCCCCGGCGAGGGCGGACAGAGACGGCGGGAGAATAACAACAATGTCCAATCCATATGCGTGTAGGTAGGTGGCGAGGCCCGGTATGACTTCCAGTGCGTGTTGTATTTGCTCACCATAACGCTCGTTTGTACTCGCTCGTTACGTTACACTCCCTATACTTAAAACTACTAAATATACATAAAAATATCACAGCACTATCGATTCACTTACACTAAAATTACGACGCTTTGCGTCATAATTTTGAATAAAATAATAATAAAAAAAGGAATCGAAATAGAAATGCATGAAGTACCACCGCCGGCCGAGGAGTGGTCGCAGCGTGGTCGCCACGTGGTCGCGCCGATCTCGCCACGTTTTAACGAGATAGACAAACTATGATGCCCACAAAAATATTTATATACGAAAAATATACAAAAACTACAATCAAATATCCTACGTAAACTGCCTCTTTAAAAGTTGCATAAATATATTAACTCAATTTTAATAAACATTTTATATATTACTTTTGTACCGCTTAGTCAGTGGAAATAATTAAATCATCGATCAAACTCATAAAATCGAGTTTAAATGCATAAAATTTCGATAAAAAAAACCCTTAACATCATATTTGTCTATCGAATTAAAAATACACTCAAACTTCCAATGATTCAAACATTCCCGAATTAGGTCTTTTTCGAAACGACTAGGACATTATTTACTTTTTTTTTGTTTTTCTAGTTTTTTTTTTTCGGAAAGCTTGAAATTAATAAAATCCACAGACAACCGAGGATCACGATCTGTGGCATTTCAAACAATACGTTACTTAATTATGCAAAAAAATAGATTACGCGCTACAGTCCTTATGCTAAAATCTCTATAACCGTCTGGATCATTCCTCCTGCCCGCTATCGGCGGTGGCTCATAACCAAGCATAAACGAAACGCAAATTACAAGTGCCGCAAAAGGATACCAAATATGTACAAAAGCTTTGTTCACCAAACAAGTCTTACTTCTAAAACCTTTGGAAATCATCGAAAATTATTTTAAAACTGTTTCACTGGCTCCAAAATTTACCCACGATCGATATTGCCAATTTGCACTGAGTCCGGACCTGTGCTTAGAGGTAGTTATTGTAAATAGATATATATATTGAAAAACTCTGCAATATAAAAAATGTGTAGTATAAAATGGCAGTATTAAACATCACAAACTGTATAAATATCTAAATATTATAAAGATATACGTGTATAAACATCTTAACATTTAGCAGACTTATAGGACGTGAAATTGGCAACACCATCATTGCTAGCGTCAGAAGTGTGGGCCGAGGTGGGGTCACTTGCAACACACGTGACCGCTGCCCGCGTTAGTCGTCGATACTTCTCCCGAATCTAAACAGCTTTGGTCTTAAACAAAAAGTACAATAAGACGAAGCGTTCACTCTCGACTTTCACGCAAGTTACTCAAACAAAGACCGCGTAGCCCGAATGGACTCCGTTTAACGGTTAGCTCGTGGGTGACTCAATAGTTTACTGAACTCATTTTAATACCACCAGAAAAGAGAACATTATAACACGACAAAAATCAAAATATTAATCAATCCCAGTGATTCTAAACAGACGTTATTGTAAAATAACATTATAAATAATAGGTTGTTAAAAATAAGGCGCGAAAAGGAATATTTAATCTATAGTCTGTCAAAACTCAATAGCTACAAAAAATATTTTTTAAAACGGTTTCGAAGTTACGTAGAAAGTTAAAAATAAAATCCATGACTCAAAAATTAAACATAATTTGATGATATTGTGTTCATGACCGCGTAATGAGTTTAACCTTGATTTTTTAATGCTTTCTAACTGATTTAAATGTAATACTGTTTTAAATCTCAACTCAAAAATATCAAGAAAAATTTTTCGCTGTTTAGTTTTTATCAGCATGAAAATGTTTCATTTATGAATAAATTACATCCATTTTACTTGCCTTGAATCTAATAAACGATTGTAGAATTATAATTGTTCGGGACTTCCATGTAATTATGTAGTTGAAGTAGCCGTCAAAGCAATGAGTTACTTGTCTGTCGGTAGTCGGTGGTAGGTAATTGAAAACTGAGGAGTCGGCACCTGTCGGGCTACGTCGGTCTGTGTTCATACACAATATAATACATATATTTATGAGACGACACGTAACACGTACCGTACTTTACATTAAGTGTAGCAAATATAAACCTTAACTAAATGAGGTAGTATTATTATGAAATATATGATTATAACATTATTTGTCTAATGTTTGGTGGGATATACGTTATAAATGTATATTATATCAACATTAAAATAGACCCTATGGATAAATTGAGGTACATTATCGTTTCTGTCTGAGGTAGCTGTGCGGAGCGGCGGAGCGGTCCGGGGAGCGGCCCACAATCGTAACAGATATTATAACAACACAAACGGGAGCCGAACGGGGGGAGGGGGCGCTCGCCGGGACCGTTCCGACCATAACAATATGTAGATACAAAATATTATTAACTATGTAAAAACTTCAAAATATATCCGTGTTCATTATAGGTACCCTACTGGCCTCGGGCATCTCGCCGTAGCCGTAGGCGTATTGGTCGCAGAGCTTGGTGATGATGGGCGGGTCCCAGCCGGGCTCGTAGCCGGCGGCCGCCACGGTCACGTTGAACTCGTCGTAGGCCGGCTCGCCGGGCGCGTACCGCTCGCACGCCTCGCTGCCCAGCGCGAGGAGGTCGGCCGCCTCGATCGCGTTGTAGTCGTAGTTCTGGTACTCGGTCGGTGCGCCCGTTTGGTTGTTGATGGTGAGCAGCGGGTCGATGTGCGGCAGCATGTGGTCGTCGAGGTCGATGAACCCGGCGGCGCAGGCGGTGTCGAAGCCGCCGCTGAACTCGGGCCCGTACTCGCACGGGTACGAGACGGCCTCGGCCGGCGGCTGCGCGCCCCCCGTCAACGCTTCTTGGTTGATCACTGAAAATATCGTCATATTGACCGCATTAGTTTATTGAACGTATATGATTATGTAATTGAACAAGGAGTTTGTAATTCGTGTTTAAATAGTATAAATTCCATACGTAAGTATATAA
>DWPA01004010.1:0-13330 GCA_018251375.1 Calpodes ethlius | reverse complement strand
ACTGATGTTGGTAAATCCTAAGATTTTCAAGGAGAACCTAAGAATGACTTGTATACGGGCTTTTACAGTAACATATATAAATCTAAAGATCGGTTTCGTATTAAACGTATTTCTTTTTTTGAACCGTTGCTCATGGCTGTAGCGGGACGTAGTCAGGCAGAGTGGCTTTAAAGTTGCACGCGGACAGAGGGTCTAGCCTGGAAGAATCAACCGAGAAGTCTATTCCTACGAAAAAAATGGACTAGCTCACCGTCTTAAAGAAGTAGAGGTCCCAAAAACTTTAGCTTAGGAGAGGCTGATTAGAGAAAAGGTCATTCACGCATAAATATCTTATGACGGCCGTGTAAATGTATTCCCGAACAATAAAACATATACTATTAAGAACATTTAAAAAAGTGTACGTAGCTAGTTGCATAAATAAATTAATTAAAAATCGGAAGAACTGTCGTTGCCATTCGTGAACTTCGTTAAATTATCCAATCTTTATAAATTACGTACGATAAACAACAAGGCACTTTCGATCCATTCAAAGAGCGTTAATCGAAAGTTAATTAAAGTTTGTGACAACATGATGGTTGTCTAATACAAGAGATTAATTAACTGTTGTTAACAATGTTATTGGAGATAAATTAAGTTATTAATACTAAAATCAACAACTCGGTCAGAGTAGGTGATAATGTAATGGAATATATTATCGTGAAGAATATATTCATGTGTTCGATCATGTGTTTGTAATTAGTTTAAATTAATTAATTATTAGTAAGGCAACGTTGATGGCTAAAAAATCAATAAATTGTATAGTTCTCGACAACGTCTGACTCTGTATGTGAGTAACTATGATTTTAATATTGGCAGAGATAAATCTGAATAGGATATTGAACATTCGCTGATGTCAAAAGATTCAGAAAGTTTTAGTGTATCAAATATACGAGGTCTGATTTTGTAGTGAGATATTTAGTAGATATTGTCATGTAAAACATTGAAGCAGGTAAACTAAGGGGAGTCAGTGGACATTCAAACAATAAAGAGCTGGGTAGAGATGCAAATTCCAAGTTCGCAAATTATACGGCGGGGCAGCTTGGATTGAGTTGTAAATTTTGTATGTGTTTATAAGTGATATTTTAATGTGATTAGCCAAGAGACGAAGATATTGCATTCTATATGGAATAATTGGCATAGTACGGCAGAAAGAACTGACCATGAAACCCCAAACAGACTTAAGCAAAATGGTAATTAATCTGGTAGGATTGAAAAAAAAAAATAATACCAAAATAAATAGTGATCTAATATTAATATTAGTAATGTAATCCACCTAATCCTTATCACAAAATCTATTTTCAAAAAAAATTAAACTAAAGTACTTTATTGACCTGGATTGTACTTATAAAATGATATTGAACTACGAGAATAAGTTTAACTAACAAGGATTTTACGAAACAATAACTTACTATAACAACTTTGTCATAATATTTTGAGAAAGTTATAATTTATTGGGATTTTCCCGCCGGCGTGCTTCTTGCCCTTATATAGATGACTTTTCCCTCTATTATTTTGACGTTTTTTTCGTACGGTAACCATGACAATGCCATGGCAACCATGGGCGTTGTAATTCTTATAATAGCTCATCGATTAAGGAGGAATACTGACTTGAAATTTGTTGTAATTTTGTCTTCGACGGAACCTTTCGTCACCAACGTCAATTTACATTATTTGATCTCGGCAGTTAATGTGCTTAAACAGTTTAAACTATGTACTTTTGTCTGCACATTTCAGTTAATTCATTCTGGAAAGGAGTTCTTCTGTGTCTTGCGCTCTATTCCATTTATATTATTTAACAAAAAGTGTTTTACTTTATTTTAGTGGTCCAAGTTACTACTTATTACATCAGCTACTTGCCAATAAAAGTCCCATTAAAATCGGTCCAGCCATTTCAGAGGTTAGCCAGAACAAACGGACACACAAACAAAAATTGTAAAAAATGCTATTTTGGTTTATTTGGTGTTTGGTTTAATGTTATTATGCATGTACTACGAGTATAAAGTGGTTATTTGAATATTACAAATTTTATTTATATATGTACCTATAGATGAAGAGTTCAAAGAACATCAAAGACTTCATGAGTTTAAGAGAATCATGACGTAAGTAAAAAGTGACATAAGTAGAAGTTATATTGATTTAAAAATCTTTTGCATTTCACGTCGTTGTTATCTTTTCTGTATCTTATCTTTGGAACACAAAAAATTCTATCAGCATGAACTGCAGTCTCTGTAGCCTCCTCAGTTGGACCAAATATGGATCTCTTAATTGGTTGGTCTCTCACAAATCTTTTCAAACAGACAACTGGTTACTTTTAAACATTTCTCTACATAATAAAAGTGATTTGTTCTCGTCGTTCACGCAATTTCCAATCAATTTTTACTGCTTCTTTAATTTAAAGGTTTTTCTTCTTTTTTCTATCGTGCGAATACGTGACTTCCTCTCTAATATCATTTATAAATGGATTCACGGTAACTCTGTTTTTAAATTTCAGTTAAATCGAACTGAGGTCTCTAACTAAATTAACATCTAAACTATAACCTTTATTGGTACTAATATCTTATTATTTTATTAACTGCATAGTACACTAATATTTGCATGAAATTACATTAATTCTGCTTAATTATTTTAGATATTTTCAAACAAACAGATTTTACTATTTTATTAGAAGGAAATAAAACAAAAGAACAAAGAAATAGGTATAATCTAACCGATGCCCAACATGAATCCACGTACAATCATAGCCCGTCCGAAGTCTCACCTGGATGGCAGGGACGACGCCTCTCCAATTACATGGATTTACGACCATGCCCAAGTAAGTTGTGGATACAGAGCCAATAGATATTCCATGGACTTTTTTCCTACTAGCGAATAATATTCTCACAATCAGCTAGCAATGTTTTATAAAGCTGTTTAATAATTTAATTTAAAAATTTGCGCCATAGATTACACTTGCACGCAGTCCACAGATTATGTAGGGATACGTATACGTAAATAGTCTGACCACAGAGTACGTACGCTTTACGTTCCTCCGATAATTGATATGTTAAGTAGATGAGATGGTGCCTTAAAACTGTATGTATTTTTAATGAAAACATTAACTCAGTGATTTAATTAATAGCAGACATAAGTTTTAAAGTTGCATTTTAATTATTATTTCGTGTTAAAAAGGTATTTGAGAAGCTAATAAATAACAGTATCGAGAGAAAGACGACATAAAATGTACACTACCAATTTAATTTAATATGACTATACTGAATAAGTTATAAGGGAATATTTTTGCTCCTATTTCATTAGCAAGATAGATGAGCATTCATATTTAAGTTAGGAGACAAATAAACAAAGTTTTATTCCTTGGAAAAACCGCACGGAGGCGTCGAATAAAACTGTCAATTGATATAACAGTCTCTTCAATTTATAAAATTCAGTGTATAAAAACAATACGATTTTCTATCGCACTTTTTATTAACTATATATAACCGTAGGCTAGTAAGTAGCGACCCTGCCTACGGAGCGAAGGGCTCCAGATTAAATTTCAGGGTAGAGCCTCATGTGACATTCTAAACTTCTCGTCGTGTTTCGGTGCGTAGCTTGAGTTCCAGTTCCTTCTTTCTTCTTTTTTCTTCTTCATTAGTTGAAAAAACAATAATACTTTCTCTTTCTGCTTCTGCTATAAAGCAAATGATAGAAACTTAAGTTCGTTTTGGTGTCCGATGGATCTGGTGGATCATTAGTTCAATCGTCGACTATTTACATAAAAAAGGTAATGTTAATGTTTGACATCGGATCGTGGCCGTTTCGACGTCGTTTTAATATCCACATCACCAGCGACAGGGCATTCTATAGTGCTCTAGGCGTATAAACATTTATTATTACTATTATTTTTATTATCATATGCATTTTATTCCATTTATTGTACACATTACTTCTTACCAAATAAATAATATAAAAATGTCACTTCGTTACGCCTTACATCTTTGTAAGTGCCAACAGAAGGTACAAATGAAGGGCAATGCAGTATACAACTTTATTTATTTACATTAATTTAGGGCTAGAACACCATAATGATCCACTTTGACTTTAAAAGGATCCACTCAAGTTTACGGTAAAAGCCTTAACTATGCAGCTTTGTTCTTATTAGTTACCAGCGTTTGGTCCGTGACTTTGTTTGTGCCTAAAGAATAATTAAGTATCTTTCCTGGTGGATCATTTCTATCTGTACAAAATATTTTTATAAATATCCCCGATGTTTTACTATTAAACCGATTTTAAAACAATAATTCTTATTTTTATAACTAGTTAATAAATATTAATACTATTAAACTTTATTTATAACCACAAACAGCATAAAAAAGAAAACTGAGCGCAAGGAATTCATAGTACTTGATCTTAAATTAGTTTTTAAGTTATTATTAGTCTAATTTGCAACAATCCGCGCCGCACTCAATCGCAGATTGTTGAAAAGTAGACTAATAATTACGTAATAACAATGGATTTCCACGGAGTAACATAATACTATTAACTATAGTATAGTTTGTTACTGAGGTGGACACTTTACTTTTTATTACCCTCTAAGAGAAAATAGTTAAGTGTACCTTATAAAAAATAATTGTAAAGTACACAACTTGGGAAATATACACTATTTTTTTATGAGAGTTAATAACAGGCGTAGTGTTATTATTGTACTTAAGTAAAATTCTAATTTTTGTATACAATTACGAAGGCGAAATTCGCGCGCGTTATGTTTCTAAATTCTAAATTTAAATCGATTTTATCCCTAGCGATAATACATATTATTTTTGTCCCTGTTTGCATGGATCAAAATAATTATCGAAAAGAACTAGATTATTGTTCATAAACCGGAATTAAAGTAGCTCTTCTAATCCTCGGAGACTTAAAGTGATTTGAGTTTAGCATTTGCGTATTGGTTCCTGCCACATCTATGTTAACGTTTATATCAACAGCAATGCACAAATACGCCTCAATAACGTGATCAAATTAACGCGTCAAATATTTGTTAAGTTTTACTTCCCATTGCTCTGTATACCGATTAACGTGTTAATCACCGTAATACGGTTAATTCTTATCGTACCGTACCGTGATACTGTAATTGGCTACGTCTGATAGTATCAATTTTAATGCGTCAATTAACGCGTTAGGCGCCAGGTGTGGTAGAGACATTAGTAAAAGTTATAATCACCATGAGATCTATCTCGAGCGTTGTACGTAGCAGTTTAACGTCGCACGTGTCACTTTCATGTCACACGTCGCACTTTCACGTCGCACGATATGTCACGTATTTCTTTCTGAAATTTGACTGACGTCTATGCGTTGTAACATAATAGTTACACGGTATTTATATGTTGCTTTACACCCAAGCTAAATAAACCACGTGTGTTTTAGTATTGTTCTATTAATCTCTAAATCAACTTGTTATTGTGTCTCAATGCGACATTATTTAACCACAAATCGGATAGAATAGTTATGAAAATGAAGTAAATTCTATTTAAATGTCAGTTAGGCGGTACGCATTACCCATACCACAAACAGGCAATTTAGCGAAATAGCAATTAATTTTACTGTGGCATTTGATAACTTCATTTATAAAGTTGGTTTTAAATGTAATAAATGCGATAAGTATTCGTAATTTTTTTACGGTTTGTAGTTATTTTTGTGTTGTTGAATTCGTTTTTTTCTTTTCAATATTTGATTGCATTAACCATAAATACGTCGTAGCAGGCTGGGTGATGGTGGGTGTTGTAATTATATTTCAGAAATGTCAGGTTCTCCCTTAGTGACAAGAGCCGTAAGGCGTGTATTAAACGTCGACTACACTATGTGACTATATTTTGACGCATATGGGTGAACTCGATCGCAGTAGCAACAGAAAGTGCATGAAAACGCAAAAGCTGTTCATATGTCCGCAAGAGCACCGCCCATCGTCAATCGAACGTCGTCTGCATAAGTCAGAAAAACGTACGGAGTAATCACCGTTTGAATGTGCACTAACTGCTCTAGTTTTTCACATTGAACAATCTCTGATGAAGTACATGTTAAAATAAATTCACTTCACGGATTGATTATGAAACTTCATTAATTTGACAGGCATCACCTATTTAATGATATTATTAATACTAAACCTGACACTGCACTAAATTTGTGAATTTTCAATCGAAGTAATAGGATTGTCAATTGCCTTTGTCAATTTATCATTTTGGGGACGATTTACCGAAAACGTTGTGTTATGCATGGTTTGGTTTTCCGTACATTCCTCACAATAATACATCATCGATAATTCATTGAGTTCAACCCCGACACGTATTCAACCGTAGGTAAGGTTTGAATGAAGCGACGTTTAGCTAAATTTGATTTATTTGGTGAAACTTCCATCCAGAATTGTTTGTTGGCAAAGATGATTTAAAATCTCAGAAAGTCGGTTTCTTGTCGATGTTTGTTAACTGCTGGATACTGGTTATCGTTGAATAGAGAACTTTGTAAGAGTTGAATATTGGTAACAGTATCAGTAGCTGCATTACGTAATCTGTTGTTATTAAGTTTGTCTCATGTCCGTGACGTATCCATCCAGTCTCGGGATAAGTGAGTAAGGGAAATAATAACATCACACCATCTAATAGCTGGTAGCATTAAGCGATCACCTGTTATTGGTAGCAATGATTTTGTTACCAAATTTGAGCGGAGCGTTACTAAAAATAACTAATACTTACAGGACTAACTTATACTGACGGCTCATTGTCCTTTTACTAAGAAATAATAACAAATTGATATTCTTATTAACACCTCATACATACATAACATACACTTCTATCCAGGGCACGTGAAAAATGTTCATGGGCGACAGTATGCTATCCTCATCCCATAAAAAATCTAGTATGACTTTGGTAGTCTGTTAGGTCACTGACTTGAGGATAATGTTTAGATAGAATATTAAAAACGGTCGTTAGTCTTCTTGCTATCTACAAGCGCAATGTAGCATGTACAAGTTCATTCCCACTTGGTTGACTCGTTACTTGTTACGAATCGCGATTTAAATTGATTTATTTTTATTTTTTCGTGGCACATTAATTCTTAAGACCCGATTCACATACTAGCGCGTCCTAAAATAAAACGAATATGCCTTACCAATACCTATAACAAAGGCCGGCGATAAATTATGTGCATACTGTTTAGTTTTTATTTAAGTCAAAGTACTTATTTAGTTATAAAAGGCATTTTTATAGAATAAAAGTATTTTCTTCTTCATATGTTAAATATAGGTAGTCAAAATTGGTATAAATCTCGTAATATTGATAGTATTTTGAACGCCTTCTAAAACTAAAACTACGCAATGAAATATAATGGCCTCAACAATTTGAGAAATATGAAACATCTTTAAATTGGTTAGAATTCGTTTAGGTATTTGACTCATCAGAATAAACCCGCGCACACTGATATGTTTGCTATGCAATTTTCAATCGAATGTTAAATTTTTAAACTTGTTCAACGTTAATTAACCAAAGCGTTAAAACGTTTTTTCTTGTTTGCTTAAATCCACAATATTTTGAATTTTCAAACCTCGTCTCAAAATTAAATTAAGTTACCTACGTTGCGAAAATATTACTGAGCGATACAGAGTAGTGCCCACATTGCACTTAAGTCAACCGAGGAGTCTTGTGGGAGCCTTGCAAACAGGACTGAAATATCACTGTCTCCCTGAAATAAGAAAACAAATAATTCTCCACTGTTCGGGTAAGGTTTGTGACACATCATTTTCATTATTGAACGATTTCGCAACTTACTTGTCGGCCTACAATTATGCAGCAATTTTAAATTTAGAATCTCTAAGTACAGCGAAACAATATGGAATCAGCAATCTTAATAATTCGTCATATGTTTAAAAAGTATTAGAAATTTGTAGGTTGGGATGATAATCTATATCAGGTCATTAATTACAGCTTATTTGTGGAATCGTAATGATTTGGACATTTAATATGAAGGCATAAATTGACCAGGATTTAGCAAAATGGTAAACAAATCTGAAGACTGTATTTTAAGAAAACTGTACCACTAAAAATATGTCTAGTTACTAAGGTCAATATAAATCCACATAAAAACAGCTAATAGCGAAGTTAAATAATGCTTTATAACGATCCTAAAATATAGTTTTAAGCGTCGCAAAATGGCACAAAAATGAAAGACAACGTGCGTTAGGGTTACGGGAACAAACACTTGTATTCTCGCTAGCGTTGAGCCGGTTCATTCTAATATTACTGAGACAAAAGGGCTACATGCATGTAGCTAAGTCTGCAGCATACATTTTTAAAGTGAATTTTGTTTCTTAGTCTCCTATTACATTATTGTCCTATAATCGTTTCATGTACTATAAGAATAGAAACAACTAGATAAGTATATAACTTGTTCATCTGGTTTCCCGGTTATAATGTACTTCAAATTACTTATTGTTACGATTATTTAATTAGCCTGAAACCATTGACTTTCCTGTCGCTACACTCTTAGCAGAGAGGTCATGTTGGTCGGTTGAGGGTTGGTGGCACGCTGTCCGTCGCCAAACTTCGCAAATGACGATCCTCCTGTACACTTATAAGTGGACAGCCTTCACCTGGTCGGAAAAGTCTAAGAATATGACGATAAATTAATAATAAATAAACGCTAACATACTCATACCCTCACACTAGGATTTCCTGTGTCGCGGGTGGCACGGACAACATAAATAACACGTCACTAACACTCATGACCCGAGAAAAAATATTTATGTCACATAAATTTATGCCCCGACCGAGAATCGAACCCAGGACCACTGACTTCGCAGACAGGGTCACTACCAACTAGGCTATGGGAACGTCATTCAATGGTCATCAACCAATATGTCTGTCAGAAATTACAATCAATCTATAATATAAGTTTTAAGTAAACGTGTTTATAGATTTTGAATACCTCTTCGCTGTATTCAAATATATCACCAATACTTACACGATGCCAACAAAATGTATAAATGTTACGTATAATCAATATAAAATTCCGATCCTCGCTAGCTGTTTATTTTTCATTGTTCATTAATTGATTTCACCCTCCGGACTTGCATATTGGTTGCGGTATTGATTTCGAGCAAAAAGCGGTATGCAATAAAGTTGACATATTGTTTGTATAATTTTTATCAGAATCCGTACAGTACAGTTTTGAAACAGCTTGCATTGTTATTTATTGGCCTACAAAGTTGGAATTAAAAGTCGGACGTCAACGTACTCCGGTAATGATTCTCCGGGGAGCCATTACCCGTGAAATATGATTTATTTAAACGGCTTGACGTTTGTTTTGGTCATTTCTGTGAAAAACAGGCGAAATCTGTTTGCTCGTAGTCTCATTTAAGTTTCGCTTTTTTGTCGAGTTCTATGTCTTAAAAACTGTAAGGTATTACTATGGATATTATTAGCGTTTGTATCATCATAATAATGATCATCACCTTCTTTGTCGTCATGACTATCAATTGAGCAGTGATAGCCCTGGTTCTAATGTTGGTTCCTCGAACTTAGGGGTGTGAGTTCGAACCACGCACCTATAATTTTCAAAAAGTGATGTGCATAATATAAGTTATTTATTTATTTTAAGACACATCAATACATTTTCATACAAATACATTTTCATACAAATCTAACTAAAAGCTAAGCACTGGTCATGTGCCAAGCCATACCAAAATTATTTAATTGGTAGCAAATGAAAATGGGGCTCCATATCTAAAACTCCTCAATGACGAGAATTGCTTACAGGCAGGTTCAGCAAAGCAATTACTCTCCCCGTCGAGATGCCAAGACCGCTTGTGGGAGTAATTCATTACGGACACTGCTGCCTGCATCTATCCCTGGATTCTCTGAATGCCCTAAATTGGCTTAGATTTACAGGTGCATTTCTATGAGTCAGTTCTGATAACAGTGCACAGACTGATAACATTCGTGAAGCATATCACAATGACCTACATTTATGTCACGCCTTGTATGGGTACGAATCTTTTCAGAATATATTCCATAGTAGTAATAGTAGTAGTACGTTTACAATTATAACTTAACACGACGGTAAACAAGCACATTTCAAAAGTAGATCTAATCGCAACAGAGTGATCTTATCAAGAAGCTCTCAGTACAAGAAAAATTAAAAATAAAGATGAGACAGGGTGCAGGAGACATGATACCAGATTATAAGATAAATAAGATTGTACAAACTACTAATCAAATATAAAATAGAGAATATTCAACTATATTAACAGTTCGTGGTTCCTACAACTTTGAATATTTCAAGCCAAACAGCAGTATCGACATTTCAGTTTCTCTGAACTTGATCGTTGATTGCCAATCGACATTTCTAGAGAAATTAATCAGAGTTAGGTCTTCTCTCATCTAGTTGTTCGTGAACTGATTCTTTGAACTTTGGAAGCTCGCAGGCTGTCGGCGAACTGATTTACAAGATGTAGTTCGTTGATATACGAGTACTAAACCTATTTAGCTGTTTGGAATTTGTAGTTCTAAATATAGGTAGATGAGACAAGTAATTTTTTTTTTTGGTTGTGTGTGTTAAGTCGACTGCATTGTAACTAGCAAAAATTACTTTTCAGTCTCTTTATAATACAATTTTAACAAACAATTTTTACTGAAAAAATTTTAAATTCTTTACCCAATTGCTGATCTAGTCTAATGTATACCAGACATTTGGACAATTGGTCAAGAAATGTGATTTTCTGACCAAATGAATTTCTAAAAATCCTTTTGAATATCATAGTACTTGTCTAGGTTATTGAGAGAATATGACCTAATATTTAAATTTCCTTCAGCTTGCAGTTTCAATACCAATTTTAAAACCTTTATAACTTATATTCAAGCACCCCTAAAACTTGAAAGTGGTGTTAAAATCTGCAGAATTAAAGTTTTTCAAGACTGTACCACAAACATTGTACCAATTTTTTACACATTAATAGTTATATTTTTAATCATTAGTAAAAAATTTATATTTAAAAAAAAAACTATCAGTAATTTTAGAGATCAATGCATTACTTTGATGAAATAAAATATGCCCATCTAAAAATTCTTCACAATGATCTTAAGGACAATATTTTTATGCAGTTAATCTGGACTAAGCCCCTCATTTGGAAGAGATCTTAGCCAGAAGTAGGACAGTTATAGGTTATGATGATGGCATGTGTTAAAAAAATCTTTTTCTTTTATGATTTTAAAAGCCAGCAGACTCAACGTCCCCTGTGTTATGATGCTTAAGGCTTAAGAAGGGCTCTTTTTGCAGCGTTATTGAAATGCCCCTCGTAATGGTACTTCGGGTTGCCCCAGAAGGAAGTTTATTTTAAACTGTAAGTGTTTGTACGTGGCATACTTTTTGACATAGAAACTTGCCATATAACAAAGTGATATTATACCTTTACTGAGACAGAGTAATCATTTAAAATGTCTTTGTGTGGGTGCTAAATAATAAAAGGAATTATTACTAGATTGGTATTTTGATATGTTGTGAAAATAAAAATTTTATAGAAAAGATTTTCAACCTTAATTAAATAGACATCTCTCATAGTCACTAGAAATAGAAAATGCGTTGTAGTTGACATTTTCCCTAAAAAAATAATAGGAAATTTCTCTTAGTTAACTCCTATAACAAACAGCATCAGGAAGTTTGGTTCAATTACTTATTAAAGCTATGCTTACTATCGATTACATTATTAAACTATTTTGTAACTGACATTAAAAGTAGCAAGCATGGAGTCAAGAGGTAATTTAAAATAGAATATTTTTTTAATTTAAATAATTGGTTCAGATAAAAAAAATCAATGCTCCATGTCACAATTTCGACTTAATCTTATTTTCATGAGTAAAAACATGCAATATATCAGTAACATATGTCTAAAAATGGTCAAACTCGTCATCGTATATGATATCTGCGAATCTGAGCTTCAATAAAAAAACAATACGAAATGCATAATTATAATCAGGTATGTCCCGCAAGTTACGAGAAAACGGAGACCAAACACTTTCCTCATACCACGTGAGTGTATCGAAAGCTTTCATTCAGTTTCACCTGTCCCTGTGTCTGTAATCAAATCGTGCAAGTTAAATTTGACCCACTTTCCGGTATTCAATTGAGCTGAAAACTTCTATACGTATGAATCGGACGACGATGCAATATAAAATCATTATATATATGTACTAATAAATAAAAATATCATATCAATATCATTCAATAAAAGATGCAACTTTTCACTTTGAGCTCGTTTAATTTGCTTGAGCACTTTAGTTTTAGATAATATCCAGCGAAAATTATACGGCTACGATAAAAGCTTTTATTTTTTTAACCTATATATTTGTTGTAATTTAATACAAACATCTTCATATATATCTAAAAATATCGAATCTGCTACCTACCTAGTTATAATTACAAAGGGAAAAATGAAAATGTTCTAATTCCAAATACACCAATATTGCTCAAACTATTGTTTTCTCCAACACAATATATCATGTAAACGTGCATTCGTTTTATTTACCGCACATCCTTTAACGATCTATCTCTCCTCTATTCCATGTGCTTCCGCTATAAAATTACACGTATGTCCATACCGCCAGTAGAACTCGCCGCAGGTATATGTTCTACATTATTTCTCAAAATGGGCAACAACGCCTGTAAGCGTTAAATATTTTCTTTCAGAAGACCTTAGAAGTTATTAAAGTGTATTAAATACGTTGGGA
The DNA here is from genome assembly GCA_018251375.1 of Calpodes ethlius. Lineage (NCBI taxonomy): Eukaryota > Metazoa > Arthropoda > Insecta > Lepidoptera > Hesperiidae > Calpodes > Calpodes ethlius. The sequence continues at coordinate 545 of DWPA01004010.1, read as the reverse complement.
TGATCTTATCAAAATAGAAAAGCATTAGGTTATTTAGTTTCGATTACATCATCTATATTAAAAAATAAAACGTCAAATGTATATTTTTTTCAATTTATTTTAAGTAGGATATGATTAGAATAGTCGTACGTTCAGATAATCCTTTAGTTTGTTTTTAAAATCGTAACGCATAGTACAATTATTTTATGATCCAGAATATACTGTTCCCACAGGACGAGAGGTCACACATACCAGTTATATATCAGCAGACAAGTACAATAAGAACAATATTTATATTATTAAGCTATTATTAGTCTACTTTGCATACATACGGTGGTGGTATGAATGTTGGTATATACTTCAATTTATTGTAGTGCATGCTTTCCTTTGTGAGAGGGAGGGAGGTATCACGCATGTTTTAAAGTATATACCGTCAAACATTTTAACCCGTCATACATTTTAATCGCGGATTGTTGCAAAGTAGACTAGTAATAGCTTAATAACAATGGATTTCCGCAAAATAACGCCTGATACTATTAACTATAATAAAAAAGGGATTAGTTGAT
>DWPA01004009.1:0-13330 GCA_018251375.1 Calpodes ethlius | reverse complement strand
ACCATCATCCTCCTGGCTTCCTTCATCAACTATTTCACCTCCATCTTCAGCAGAAGTTGCCTCTTTACTATCAACATCAGCACTTGCTTCGGTGGATTTGTCTTTTTCTTCTGAATCTGTAAAGACATAATTATTTTACTATATAATGGATATAAGCCTACTGAAAATAATTATCCTACTGAAAAAAATTTTATCATTTAGGGAAGGCCTTAGTTATTTCAATCGTTTCCTAAAAATCTGTAATATGTGGCTACGATCATAAAGTAATTTTAAGTCGTAATTAATGGATATATACACTGTACGAATGAATCATTGCCACCTGTCATACAAACTAGGAATAGTTCTAAAAAGTAATTAATAAAACTTTAAGCTTAGAAAAACTGAACATTTACATAGCAAATTTTTTGAAGACTGGTATGTTAGTAATATAAATTTAAACTACCTTTATATATATAAACCTAAAACTGTATGAATATTAAAGAAAACATCGTCACTGTCGTTCACATTAGCTGGCAAGAGTATTTTTGTAGACTAGTTAATTTAGCGGCTCCATTGCTAGGAGACCTTGTGAGTGCGACCGTCACTATCATCGCATTACACCGGATGTATAGTAATTTAAACAAGATATTTAAAACAGCATTCTCCGCATAAAATCTAACAGTAGAAAGAATAAAAGAAGTAAAAGAAACAAAAATAATAAAATAATACCTGTTTCGTGATCTCCCGATTCGAGTTCTTTTAATGCCTTTTCGATATATGGACGGCATTGTGATTCTGAAGGTACGTCGTCATCAGCTGGAAAATAAACAAACAATGGAAAATCTTTTAATATTTTTAACGATTTAAGAACAAATTTTGTCTTGAGCAGTCCATTGCAAGGTAGGTACAGACTGATAAAAAATATTAAGTGAGCCTAAACTTATTGTCCCATTCTAGCCCAATATGGATTATGAAAGAGTAGTAGGCCGGTGTAATTCAAATTGGAAGTTCTTACGCCTCTCACAGGTACCGAAAGTTTTTATTTACTGTTATCTTAACATATCCTTTTAAATCAGGAAGCGCTGGAGACTCGTAGCTATCCAGGTTTTAATGGCGCTCATTTTTTTTAATATATTAGGATATCGTTCATAAAATGTTGTGAAATTAATGTCTACGTAACGTGTAACTGTGTGCGAAATACCAAGCTTAAACTTTAGTGTTTGGTAAGAGTAGGATGTTACCAAAGCTTTGCCAGCTTGTAAAAAAAATTCAGGGAAGTAGAACATAACGTGAAGAAAATTATCTTTACTGAGTGCTTGCTAGTTAACGAGTAATAGAAGAACCATACATTGCACGTGGCCCGAAATACACTTGACCGCTAAGTTTCACATTCCTCTAAAGGCTGTCACAATAATAAGATACGGTTCCGTATCGCGCGGTATACGCGATTGTGGTATATTAAATTTGGGGAGGAGTCAGTAAGTTTTATCTCTCACATGGAATCTCCGCAGCTTACGTGAAGTTTTGTGAGCAGTAAACCGATTGGCTATGGGAATAGAGAGAGAAGAAATTAAACCCCGACATCGTAAAGTATTTTGCCACATTAATCTTCGGCAACACTAACGGAAAACTACCATTTACTTTAACGTTTCTTGCGAGGATAATAACGCCAAGCTAATATTCTTCTAGCCATCATAATAATTTATCACAATCAACGTCCATTTTGGCATTAATGATAATAACGCACGTTATTTTATTTTTATCACACATGAGCATTGTTCATAGCCCTAAATATAGCCTCCCAAAGCGGAAGACGGTGTCCTGGTAACATCTTAATACGCCTCCGTAATCTTTTTCCTATACAGGTCAAGGTCACTCGTTTTGTCTAAGCTATAGGTATTCTTTAGTTTTCTAAGCAAGTAATATGTAAAATAAAGTAATCTAAAATGTGTCGATTAAATTTTCTTTACCTAAAATCTAATTTTCTAAATTAAACTTAGTCCTATTTATAATTTCTAATCTCACGCAAATGTGCAAAAATAGTTACTAGGGTATCTGGTGTAATTAGATACCTACTACTTTATCGGAAAAATTGACTCTTTTCATTTTCTTCTACGTTAAAGAGATTGGAAAAGAACAGGTCCTCCTTTATTAAAGTAGGTATGGTTTTCATTGTCCAGGGAAAAGCTGTAGCTATATTGTATTGGTCGTGTCATTGTGTTTAAGCAAACCACTGATGGATCCACCAAGCTTTGTGCTGGGTATATAGTTAGGTGCAGTAGATTTAGGTTTGGGCGTACGTATCTTTTGGATCATTAGGGGCAAATCAGATTTTTCTTTTGCCAAAAATGAGAGTAAAACCTATATAATAAGTATAATGGGCAAAAAATAGGTACTAAAAGGCGTACTAATTTTAGAGGGGACACCTGGCTTTCTCCTGCCGGGTAATACGATGGATTGAGGAAAATAGTTGTGAATGATTTTCATCTATTTGTAGCTATTTTAATTTGTAATTCAATATCTGCAAATATTAAAATTCATATTAATGACCTACTTTAGAATTGCATATTAATCTATCTTCTTCGTTAACATACATGGAATGCGGCAATTAGTTTGTACGAAAAGTTTGGCTGTATGGTTGTATTCTTTATGAACCTTTATGTGTGTAATATTATCAATGCTCCCTAAATATCGCTACATTTTTGAATATAAGACAAGGTCAACAAGGTAAACAGTAATCCACTTAATAATAAATTAACTGACGAATCTGGACTTCATATTTTTATAAGTGACAAAAGAGCAAGCAAGCCATCAGTCACACCATAGGCATCAGTGAATCGTTGCCGGCCAAAACGAAAGCGGAGGAACTGTATTATTACTGGCTCTCCAACACTGTGGCCAAAATATTCAATAAATAATTTATATTTTAGAACAAAGAGTAGCAGTCAGTCAGGCTTTTCAAAACCAACCCCTACCGTGCATACGCTCAGGATTAATCTGGAGAGTACAGAACCGAACAACCTCCAAAAAGAAGAAACATGTGCCATAGTCTCGTTTGTGGAACAAGAGTGCATCACAACTAGCAGTTGTCTCGGACTCCACGTGGCTAAAGACACGTTATACGTAGACATTAAAAAAAGGCATGTAGTGTAAGGTTAGTATTCAAAAAGCCGCAAAACCTTGTGCAAACATTTAGCAGCAAAGCCCGCTTTGGTATCCAAACTATTACAATAATGTTATAGCAAATGCATATAAGCATCAGAAAAATATCTCAATTGTTAAGTTAGGCTATAGATCGTATTTTTTCGTTATTTCTCTTTATTTTAGAAATCCTTTTTTTACCTTTATTATCATATTCACATTTTACACCTAGTTTAATTATTTTGTACATTTTACTAAAACATTATTATTAACAATATTAAAATAATATAAGAAGTAGTGCATTTTTTTGTAACTGTACCACTACAAAGTTCATTACAACGCACTCATTATTTATCACCCCTTTAAAGAAGAAGACCATGAACTTATTTCCCAACGTAAGAATCGAAGTCCTTCAGTAACAGAGTGCGCCTCAAGGTATCGTGCCTTATAAAGCCGTTGAGAAACATAAAGCATGAAATAACTATTGTTGCCGAGATTTTTAAAGGCAGATATTCCACAAAAACCATAGACACACCTCCAGACAGTGAGAGCACATGTATGTTTGAAGAGATAACATTATAAACTTGATTCTGATCTAATATTGCAGAAACAATTAGAGCTCATTGCATTTATTCCTCTAATGCATCAGGTTTCCAGCCCTGGCCAGCCCAGTACCAGTTAGGCTGATGTTTGTAACGGGAAATATCGAAACGAAACGGTCATCGCATTTTATTATATTTGGATTATTGGGCATAGCTACGTACATGCGTTTGTAAATAAAAATGATGGTCATTTTCAATTATATAGCACGTTGCGTCGATATGACGTTGATCATTATAGTAATCCGTCAAAATAGCCGTCTCAGAACTAATTACGTATTCAAATGTTTTTTTTTATTTTTCGTGTATTATTATGGCGATGCAAAATAAATTGTGCTTTTTAAATTAAGAAATAAAAAATATACCTTTCCTATATGTAAATTAGAGATCTCGTTGGAAAGATCTTTCAAATTAATTATGGGTATGCGTAGACCATTTTTCGTTTAAGTCTTCCGATTATAAGGTAAAAACAGTTTGCTTTTCGCAGTTACTACTAGAAACGACGGAGCCATAATCCTCAGTAGGTATCACGCAAATTGCACAAGTAAGCTTTTATTGAACTTATTTATACAGGAACTTGAAAGTTTAAATTAAGAAGTTGTTAATTAACAAGTTTCGATTTTAGACCACGTGGAACTCCAAAATCAGCTTTCGTTTGTGTTATATTCACAAAGGTGGTGATGTAAAAAGGTACATATTGACTACAACCAGACATCAATGTTATAAAAAAGATTGATGGCTGTTGCCACCAATATCACGTCCTACTTTCGTGGTAGTATCGTCATGAGAACCTTGACGGAAACAAAACAATGACGTCAATTCATTTGGAACTGTCAAGTTTAAATGACCTTTTTTTCTAGTAAAAGACTATGTTCCTACTATTGCGATGGAAAAAAAATGTAATTAATTTTGATTTATGATATGTCATTTAAGAATCTATCAATGATATATAATTTATGATATATCATTAATAAAAAGATGGGTAAATTTATTGAATATATTTTAATAGACTAGCTACAAACAACAAGAAGGAATACCTGCATCAAAATTCAACAGAAGCTTTCAATCAATAATATCTTACCTAATGTCCTGTTCAAAATAGCTGACCTAAAAGTTTAACCTTGGTTTGCGTTATAATCTCAGTTAATGTTAGAGATTACTTGTCATTGAATTACTGGACTAAATTTAAATAAATATGCTAAATCCGTAGACCGCTAGTCGGGTGATCGTTACCAGATTAAAACTGCTTATAAATGACAGACCCATTAAGTAATTAGCTAAATGGGTATATTTATATATATATTGATTATTAACCATTTTTTTAATCAAAATATTTAAATTAATTCGTCGGTCATTGGAGTCAGGTTAATCAAGCACGCCTGATTATTTAACTGATAAAATATTAATTATTGTAAAATTTTTCGAAATACCTCGGTATATGTCAATTGTTACATATCATATGTACATGCTAAATTAGAGAACCGGCAAAATATATTATATAAAAGTTATGATGTGACCTATTTCAGTTTCGCATTTTTATAATGTCGTCATGATCCTATCGTTTTTCACAAGATGGCGACGCATAACGACAAATCCCTGTATTTCTATTTGTGTAGCTTTGCTGCCTTCAGTCTGGCTGCATTCACTTGCGTGAAACACTGTCGATATTTTATGTCTACTCAACCCATTAACTCCCCAGTTGTTACAAGAATTATTTTAATGTAGAGTACCGTCATTTATATATTCGCTAAGGTTATTGCCAAAAATAGCGGACAAACGCGCTTTTTTACATAATTTCAACGCAAGTTGAAGCTGAAAATAGCTACAACGTAGTGACGCAGAGCGGGCGCGTTCCGGACTCACCTCTCGCCGCGAGCGCCAGCGCCGACACCGTGAACAGTACACACAACATAAACCTCCATATTGTTAATTTCTTGGTCCACATTTTGTTGAAGTCCAGCCCGCTACCGGGCTATCAGTCATTTGCACTCACACTCGCGCACTCGATCGGTCGATCTACGGATGCGATATACATCTATCTGAGAACACTAATGGACATAAATCCATCCAGTGATCTAACGTGACTTACAATCCCGAGGAATGCAATTCACATCGATCACAATCCATTAAATTGCGGTTAAAATGGACCACTATAATTGTGAAATAATTTAGGGCGCATTGCCGACACTGAATTTACTTAAAGGCCGCTGCGTTTTAACCACAATTTAAACGGTCGTAGAATGCGGTAACGGAAAGTAGGCGACACTGCAAGTGGCGGTCGAACGTACTCTATTTCCGGAGACAGCACAGCATCGCTGGTCGGAGGGGTACTGGCGCGCGAGCAAGGCGCTCCCCGCGCAGAGCTTTCAGTGATGTGTGGTGTTATTCAGCCGGGAGCTCGTGCCAAGCGCAACGGACGCCTGGGCGGCGAGGGCGCGGGGGCATGCGCGAGCGCATCCGCAAGAAAAGCACATGCACCCTGCAAATTACGAGCCGTAAAATTGTACACGCAATTGAAATTGAAACACATTCATTACACAAGATTCATGTTTGGTGATTATCGGACCCAAATTAGATTTCTCGTTACTTCAAAAATGTGTAGATATGATCTACATAAACTAAAGAAGTTGTTAGTATTAATATACCACAGCTGTAATAAAAAAATGTATAAATATATTTATATTTCAAAATTTAGAAAGTATCTATAATAGTATGTACCGACTGAGTCGACGATTCTTTCTGCTAGGTAACGCCGCAAGATTGTCCTACAAATATTAGGCAATTAATTAGCTGAGATAAGTTGCTCACAGTCGTTCGAAATTAATTAATACCTACTAGGTACACGTTGGCGTTCAGTATTAGTTGGCAGTTGTTACGACATGCATGGCTCTGACCACTCGCGTAGATATTTCAATATGCCATTCTTTAAATTACTGCCATCTCTTTTTCTTTCTCTATAAATTCTTGACGTAGACGAAACAATTGGCATCAAATTATTGTCTCTGCATATTTAACAATAAAATTTAACATAGCTCTTTCAACCTTTAAACAAGACGATCTGTTACTGTCGTAAACGTATATAACTATGTGTAGGTCGTTGCTTAAATTTTTATTTTAGCCTTTTGACTTTGATTTCTCGTGTATTCATTATTGCCATGGATGAAGCTAATAACTATTATATTGGTGCGTACAAGATATGCGAAATGAGCTTTTCTAGCTATGTCAAAAATAAACCAATAGCTATTTTGGTTAAAATTATATTTTACGAGGATTTTCAAATGTTGCTGACGTTAACATACCAGATGATACTGCATAAGCCCGTATTCGGCACAAAAAATCACGGCGTAAAAACAATGTTAACATTTATGTTCAAGATAGATGCTTATTCTCGATAGTGTCCACTGCAGAAAATAAAATCCGCAATTTGAATACCTCCTGAATTTCTCAAGTTAATATGGTATCATAAAAAAATGTATCAATTTAACGTAATTAAATAACATTTTAAATTGACCTACAATGTAAGTAAATAAAAAAATCTCTACGTCGAGAAATATCCCTTTGAAAATGTACACAGAACTACCCACGTAGGTACCTACTTGATTTTGTTTTGTTGTTAACTTGAAACCATCAAATTCATTACAACCTAGTATATCCCTACCTTCGAGGCGACTGGTAGTGTGAAAAATTATAATATTACACTATTTAATGCAGAATTTAAACATCCAATAAAATAATTAACTTATAACTACACTAACTTAATTGTCAATGCTACTGCCATTACTATAAGCATGAAACATAAGACGCGCGCTACCAACAAAATAGACCACAACCAATCTTGTCAATGATATTTCATGGCGATTATCGACATACACCACTAAATCTTAGCATTCACTAATGTTGGATAACTGTCCGCGAAGCTGAGGATCCCGGGTTCACACAACCAGGGTACAATTTTTTGTAAAACAAATTAATCTCGTTAGTGACTATACTATTTTTACCTATAATGTGTGTTTATTTTAGGATATGATAGAAATAAATCTGTTGTCCCATATCCAATGTTTCAGTTAGTTGGAACCACTGAATATGTTCTATAATGACGGGGGCAAAAGTTCCACGGGGATTGTGCCCTGTCAGGTCAGGTCATGGGGCCTGGAGTATAAAACAGTTCAATCTTTTCAGATAACGGAATTTATCCTTTTTAGAACCTTAAATCGGCACAAGTGTCATTATAACAATAATATCATAATTTAATCATAATAAAAACCATGAACATCATAGGCGTCCAGAAGGGCGATAGTTTTAATTTCGTTTTTCCAATTACTTTCCTATGAAGAAGCTCTTTAGGTTGAATTTAGATTGTTATTAGACCGCTATCCCACTGGCGTTTTGTGAGCGTTGGCGTTTCTCCAACGTTAACGCTGCGCAGACGCGACGCTGACGTCGCAAGTCTCTAGTGGGAAGCGTTAATATAACGATCCCGCAACATTAACTTCGTGTCACGTTAATGTAACGTTTTTTTAGACATAGATACAATCACGCCGTCCGTCCTGCTCTGTCTGTATGAACGCGAGCAAGGGTAACGGTCGTTATTTTCTCTTTCAGAAATTTACTTCTTTCAAACACACCTTATGTAGCGTCTTGCATGATTTAGTCTGTAGTTATACACTTTTTGCTTGTTTGTTAAATGTTTTACCGTGTGAGGCCGTTGAATATAAGCTGACAAAGCGAATGCTTCATCACCAGCACGAAGGGAAAAAGTCCTCGTCGGAATCCATATTATCTCTGATTGTACGTCTCAAAACACAGCATGTGCGCGACGTTAACGTTGCGCCTGACATACCTACACGGCCGCCCGTGTAGGTTATGTGCGACTCGCCAAAGTGGCGCCTTCGCACTAAACACCGCCTTATGTCATCCGTCCTAAAACGTTTCAACACGAATATGATCGCGATTCCGGTTGGAGAGCCGGCGGAGCGAAACATTAACGTCGCGTGTGCGCAGCGTCGCCGCTATACAGACGTTAGACGAACATCAACGCTCGTAAAACGCTAGTGCTTAAACAACCTTAAATAAAAATAATAAACTAGTTGGGAAAAAACCAAGAAATACAGTATGTGTATCCTTTATATATTATTTCACAATTCTCTAATCACATAAAAAAGAATCGGATTATTTGAATTGTATAGTTACATTTATTGTCTTTCTACTATCAGCCCACTGTACAAAGAACATACATGTTTATTATTGCTAACTATAATATATTACATTATTATTATTTCACACACACTAGAACTTGTTAAAACAATTATTTCATCAATTCAACACCCAAATTTTTTCAGACTCGACTTTTAAAAAAAAAATATGAATTTAAATGAATATGTAATCCAAAATATTCTAAAGACTAGAGAAAAATATATAATTAAGCAGTTTAAACATAACATTCAATAGGGTTATTAGAATCAATACTCAATTGGCCTTCATTATAATAAATTTATTTCTATACTTAAAAATACCAATATAAAAAATTGTTCAGTTCTTAGGATTCACATTTCAGATTTAGAAAGAAGACTTGGAATACATATTTTATATGATATGAACTTTCAATAAATATTTTCAAACCATAATATAGTTATGTCTTTAAAAAATCTGAAAGGGTTGCTTCAGTAAATAACAAATTATGATGTGAATGTAACAAAAATTAAATACAGTTACTATTTAAAACACTAGTTTTGTCATTTTGTCCGGATGCCAAAATATTTAGAGTTATACCGTCGCTTTAATCCCTTTGTGGGATATTTCTTGAAATCCAATATAACAATATTCTGTTATAGGGCTCCAATCCATTAATGACCCCCTACAGGGGGTAGTCATCTCTCCTCATTATTAAGAAGACCTTGAGAATCACTGAGCTACCAGTGCAGTTTATGGAAATTTCTTTACTGATATTACTAGAGTGCAAACATTACTTCTTTAAATTATAGTCAATAATTACAACTATGTAAATAACTATTTTAGTTAAAATTAACTTAATGGTCCACAATAATAAGTTCATCAATACTCCAATCTTCGTAAGAGTGATCCGGTAGATATCTTCTAATGATGATAGGAATTTTTCTCTGCTTGAGTTCCTTCATTGCTATCTGCAAGGGATCTGTCTCTCCCTCCAATTCCACCATCACTGGTGCACACATGGCTATTTCTAGGGCTCTCGTACCTGAAAAACAAATTATTAAATATTTTTTTAAAGTACAGATTAAATTTCATAGTCTTATTTACATTATTGTTCTTTACACTTTATATTTTAGAATATGTCAATGTTTATTATTCATAGCTTGATTATTTTTGTCATGTGTTTGTATTTAGCAAAAACAGCAATCAAAAATCTAAACAGCCGTCTTATGTTAAAGATCAACCCTTTTACATTGAAAGGCGCTCAAAATATATAAACCTAACCTTAGCCTTAGCCTAGACCAGCACTTAGAGCTTAAGAGCTTAAGCTATTTTACCTGAAACCTTACCAAACCGTGTATTTAATTACCAACGATTTTTAAGAACATAACGCACGAACTTCTACTAGGGATTCCTAAATCTAACAGGTTACACATATAACTTTTATAATACCAATAAGTAATATCATACATTATTTATTTACCTAACACTCTTGCTCTTTCGTATTTGGTCATGTATCGTGTAGTGATCCGCTTGGACTTTTCAACGCCACCACCGGCCTGGCCCGGAGCTACGCATTGCACATTGTATCCGTCTTCCTCCTGTTCCTCAGTCTCTTCAATATTGTCATCTTCTTCAGCGATATCATCATAATCCGCACCCGCATCATCTGCTTCGTATTCTTCATCAGCCATGATTAAAATGCACAGAAGTTATAGAGATATAACGAAAATTAAAATTTTGTTGAAGCGCGAACACGCGTTTAATTATTTACAAAATAGAAATGTGTTAGATATTACAAGTGACAGTTGACGCCTGCATTTATTCTGACTGACTCTATTATCGGTGTCAGTGACACCGTGTCACTGACAGATTAATACGCTGTGTTAACAGCAACCACAGGGTACGACAGCTTATTTTATACTCTACGGCAATATAAGCAAATAATATAAGTGAATATTTTGATTACAATTATAATATATATCATACAACATAATGTAACAACATAATACATAATATTACTTTTTATTTGACAATATTATTATAAAGTAAAGGACCATGATTATAGCATGATACTTTCAATCTATTTCAATTCATATAAAAAGTAATAATATTGTATAATATAACAAAAAGATTTCATGTAAAAATATAGTACGAAGAATCTTAAGCTCTTTCGCTTCTCTAAAACTTTTTCGCAGTTTTAACGTATGCACATAATTATGTAGAGACGTATTATATTAAGATTATCGCCAATCTCTACCTAGTCTGTGAGTCGCCTGGAGTCTTTGAATTGAAATCTCTTGTCTTTGGTACATAAAACGTTTTTCCTTTTCCGGTTCTGCAATTAAGCTGTAACCATGCCGGTGTGTATTTTTGTGAAAATATCTCCAGTTTTAACATTTAAGTGTTATGATATTGTAATATTTGTGTCCGCAAACTGATCTTTGTTAAAATTTAAATTGTGCCGTTAATCGCCGTAAACTCATACTACGCACAAAACAAGATAAACACATGGCATGTAGACTTGACATCTACAATGCCTGACATCGAACCTTATCTTCCATGTGCTTCGAAGTATTGAAACAATTATAAATGTATTCGCGAACGAGCACAGTTTTGTTTGGATACTGTGTTAACAAATGTGATGTGAAAGATGAAAATGTGACAAATAACCTATTCGTGAATTCCAGCTCGCCATTGATTTACTGCACCCGACGCCTGCGTCTGAGAGAAGGAAGCACAAGCTGAAGAGACTGGTACCTCACCCGAACTCTTACTTCATGGACGTGAAATGCCCCGGCTGCTACAAAATCACAACGGTATTTAGTCATGCCCAGAGGGTGGTTGTCTGCGCGGGATGTTCCACAATCCTTTGCCAGCCTACAGGGGGCCGCGCTAGACTAACTGAAGGTACGAACATGTTGTATTGTTTTTATAATATAAATAGCAGTTATTAAATTAATTTCAGTTATGAAGTATTAGAAAGTTAAAACTAATCGAACACCCATTGATATGTTCATACTTATAAGATAAACTACATGGTTTATCTTATAAGTATTGTATTATACATTTATTTTCCATAAAATGTAAAGTTTCTTTCATACTGTACATAGTTCATCCATTCCTTTTACTAATTACACAACATAAAGTTAGAGAAGTGCAACAGGTTTATTTACTGCACATATATGATATTGTGCAATCACTATTTATGAGATTTTAAGCCTTTGGCAATTCAAAGTTAGGTCGTTTTTAATTACATACACTGATATGCAGGCCGTTATCCTTATAGGTAATGTAATATCAATTTGGCTTGTACCACTCACATTGTGTGAGGAGACCCGAGCTCAGCAGTGGGACAGTAGTTGGTTGTTATTTTTTGTTTTTATTATAATATCAACTTATTTTTCACAGTCTGTAACTTACTTTTTATGTACCACTTAATTCATATACTCCCTTTACTAGTTGAATACACTTGAATTTCAAGTGCAACAGGTATCTTTACTGAACAAAACAATATTGTGAAATCACAATTTATAATATTTTTTATATGAATGAAGTGCTTGGTTGCTTTTTAATATTATTGTTTTAAATTATAATCATGATTATCTATGAACTCAGTGTGCAACATCCTTTTTGATTTTAAATCCTGGATACCTTTAGTATTCCATATATATATACTTAAGACAAAACAAAATCAATACTAAGTTTATTGATTTCTATTTATCAATACTCAGAAAAAAAAATAGAATTACTATGAAGAACTTTCTATTGTGCATAAACATTAGCAAGCCAATGTGGTGTACAGGCGTGGCTTTGTACTTGGAGAGCCCTAGTTTTAACCACAGGAGCTTAGTACTTCCAACATATTGTTCCAAAGGGCACATGTCCATCTTATAGCAGAATTAGCAAAAGCAGTGATAGCCTAGTGGTTCGTATGTTGTTTTCCCGAATATGGTGATGTCAGTTTGAATCCTGCACGCACCTCTAATTTTCAAACAGTTATCGAGTGTATTACAAGATAATTATCACTCGCTTTGGTGAAGTAAAACATTGCGAGGAAACCTGCACACCTGAGAATTCACCATAATGTTCTAAGATATGTGTGAAGTTCAGCAATCCGCACTTATCCAGTGTCCGCACTTTGTGGACTATTGCCTGTACCCCTCACATTGTGTGAGGTGACCTGAGCCCAGCAGTTATAGGTTGTGATTATTATTAGCCTAAGTGTGAATCTACCTAAGTCACACTGGAATTATGGACTTCCTTTGTCTTGGGGTGGCTGCATACAACTGCACAACTATAGCAGTCTTTAACATACTATAAACAGTTGTGCAACTTATTTTATGTTCAATAAATATCTTTAAAATTAAAATGCTCAACTCGCTGGTTAAATTTTAGACTTACAAGATAAGCTCAATAGTAAATTTCCATAACAAAAACTA